>JAFNIE010000197.1:0-48242 GCA_027742785.1 Vigna reflexopilosa
CCTTGCAGTTGTGATATTTCAAAGTCTCTCATAAGTACAGGAAAATGGAACATGTTATCTGCTTCTTAAAGGCCTAAATGAATACTACAATATTGTGAGAACACAGATTTTGTTAATGGAACCATTACCCAACATTAACCGTGTCTTTTCCCTCATCATATAGCAGGAAAGATAGGAGAAACATGGCTCTGGTCTCACCAACCAGAATGACATCAAGATTCTTGCAAATACTACTGAAAAGCAGAGTCAATGGAAGAATGATCAAAGTTGGAAAAACAATGGACGTGGATTCACATCTCGTGGACAAGGAAGAGGAAGAGGAAGAGGAAAAATCCTAACTATGGGAAGCAATGTTCCCACTGTCACAAGATGAATCACACAGTAGATGAATGTTACTCTAAACATGGATATCCACCATGGTACAAGAAAATTGACAGTAGCAACCAAACAGTATAGGACAAAATGAATGGGGGTCCGTAAGTGTTTGTACTGCTCCTGGTGAGAAGTCACAAACCAACCAGCAAAATAACACAAATGTTGCCCAAAGCTTCTTCACTCCAGAACAAATGCAGAAATACTACAGATGCTCAAAAAAGATGACAACACTTCTCACACTATCAGCCAAATGCATAAAAACACTGCAAAGGACAGACAAGATATGTTCTCATGGATTATAGGCACCGGGGCCACTGACCATGTGACCCATGACAGAAATCTATTCATGACTTTCAATAAAATCAAACTTATATCTATTAAGTTGCCAAATAACTCCACTGTTACAGCCCACTATGTTGGAACTATACAATTCTCACAGGATTTCATAATTTTTAATGTTTTATACATACCTAATTTTACTTTCAACCTTATATCTATCCAAAGGTTAACTAGAGATATAAACTGCACACTAACTTTTTCCTCTAATATGTGCCAGATCCAAGACAACTCTACATTGAAGATGATTGGATGTGCTAAGGTGTTTAAAGGACTTTACTACCTGGACGCTGTTGGAAGAGATCTAGCACCTATAAATCTATGGCATTATAGGCTAAGCCATCCTGGACATAAAGTTGTTGAAACAATGTGCAAGACTTTCCCTTATATTAAAACTATTACTGATAGTGCTTGTGACATATGCCATTATGCAAAGCAGCATAGATTACCATTTCCTAAGACTAATTCTTTGTCTAAAAAATTGTTTTGATATTATACATTGTAACATATGGGGTCCTATATCCATTTCATCTGTACATGAGCATAGGTATTTCCTTACTATTGTTGATGATTGCAGTAGACACACTTGGGCTTTTCTTATGCACAATAAGGGTCAAACTAGAGAACTTCTACAATCTTTTATCATGAAAATTAAACTCAGTTTAATAAAACCATTAAAACTATTAGGACTGACAACGACCTTGAGTTTAATTGTCCCAACATATACAATTCTTATGGAATAGAACATCAAACTAGCTGTGTTGAAACTCCACAACAAAATTTTGTTGTGGAGCGCAAACACCAACACATATTGAATGTTACCCGTAGCCTAATCTTCCAATCTAATGTTCCAAATGCTTATTGGTCTTATGCCCTATCCCATGCCATATACCTGATTAATAAGCTGCCTTCTCCTGTTATTAAGAATAAGACTCCTTATGACATTCTGTATAAGAATCCTCCCACTTATCTAGACTTAAAGTTTTTGGGTGTTTGTGCTTTGCCTCTACCTTAGAGAGAAACATAAATAAATTAGACTCTAGAGCTAGAAATAGTGTTTTTCCGGGATATAGAAGTGGAGTAAAGGGGTACATTGTTCTTGATATCAACACCAGAGAAATTTTTATTAGCAGAAATGTTATTTTTTATGAAGACATCTTTCCTTATAAGAATAAGCAAGGGAATGGGAATGAATCCAGTAACAATTAAAACAACATTTCTTTTCTTGATAATTTACCACGCATCTATGAGGAATTTTTGATTGAAGGTAGAGGGGGAGATCAAAGACCTGCTGACAACACTGATACTAGTGCTGAGAACACTAATATGATAGAAGAACAAAGAAATAATCAAAGGAGGTCCAACAGAGTTAGGAGGACCCCTGAACATCTGAAAGACTATGTACATCAAGCTGGAGAATCCTCATCTACCTCTTTGTGCATCAAAAATGGTTTGAAGACTCCTTACCCTATCATTAGTGCTTTGTCTTATGACTCTTTGTCTGATAAACATTTAAGGTACACTCTTGCCATAACTACTAGCAAAGAGCCAAATTCCTATGATGAGGCTAGGAGCAGCCCTAAATGGGTTGATGTTATGCAGAAGGAAATTAAAGCGGTACAAGACAACCGTACTTGGTTTTTAACACAGCTCCCTCCTGGAAAGAAACCCATTGGATGTAGGTGGGTCTACAAGATAAAACACAAAGCTGATGGCAGCGTGGAAAGGTATAAAGCCCGTCTGGTTGCCAAGGACTATACTCAACAAGAGCGTGTAAATGTGTGTAAATATTTTTATATTCAAGTTTACATATTATATTACTATTATTTTAATGACTATATTATTACTATTAATGTTTACATTGTAATAAAATAAATAATTAAAATAATGATAAAAATTAATATATTAATTTAATATTTATTTATAAATGTTTATTTATTATAAAAATAATTATAAAACAATAAAATAATACATAAAATAAAATACAATTAAATAATTTCATTTTTATTAATATATATACATATATCTTGTAATAAATAGATAATTAATATAAAAATATTATAAAAATAATTAAAGTATAATAATTTAAATTTTCATATTATAGAATAATTTATTTTATAATATTATTTATTATAAAATATAATTTTTTTATTTATTAAGATTTAATAATAATTGTTGTGTTAATCTAAATATTATCTTAATTCCAATTTACATTTTAATAATTAATTTTATATCAAATTATTTAAAAAAGTATTTTAAAAATTAGTTTTTAAACATATAGCTAAATTTTTCGTTATTTAAAAGAGTAAAAACGTATTTAAGGAAAATAAACAAAAACTCCTTGTTCAGTTTGCAGAAAATAAGGTTGGGCCCATTATAGGATTAATGTTGGGCTCTGTGTATGTATATTCCACGAGCCTTCTTGACTCTCTCTCTCTCTCACTCTCCTTCTCTTGGTATTCTCTCACTCACCGTCACCGTCCATGGCTACTGCATACGGATCTGTATAGCCTAACCCTTATCACTCTCTTTTACTACATGGGAATGAAAAGTTTGAGTTAGTAATCACTGTTCTTCTATCGTTTCAATTACTGGGTATGTCTCAAACCTCACTTTAGTCCTCAATCTTACAGTGCCGCCAATGCCACTTCTGAAATTTCCCTTCCACACCTTGAATTTTCGCTTGGTTTTTCAGCTTCCATGAAAATTTTGATTTCCGAATAGGTGGATGGTTGTTACAGGTACTGGGTAGAACCCTTTATGTGGCAGTATCATAGTTTAGTTGAGTTGGGTTTGGAAGTTTCTCTTGTTTCCTGCACAGGAATTTTGTTTTTGAAATGGGCGTAGGGTGCTGGTGGAAACCCATATTTTGTTTTTTGATTCTTTTCTTTTGAAGTATCAATTTGATGACTTTTGTTCCATTTCTGCTACTGTATTAGTGCCTAGGATAGGTGATAGGTATATGTATATGTTTTTACTGAGCGACTTGTTTTCTTTATTTGCTTTAGGAAAATGGATCTCTTTACTGTTCTCTGCTTTGTGTCCAAGTTAAAGAAAGAAGCAATTATTATTGGAATTAATTGGTTCCCAAATACAGACATTTTGTCTTCAATCTCAATCTATTTTTGTGGATTATTTTTTTTTGCATATCTAATTCAATGTTGGCTCCATTTAATCAATTTGAGTTTTCATTCATAATTACAGTTTATAACCATCGGAATCGAGTTGTGTTGTCTTTCTTTGTTGACTCTTGTTTTTTCATCTCGTTTTGTCTCTTAATTATGCGAGTATGTTTTATCAGGGTTTTGTGATTTTTTATTTGTAAGGCAATTTTTTGGCTGCTGGAGTCTTTTTTTTTTCTTGACTCATTTCCTGCTCAACATTCAGAGGTATTAGTCCTTGTGAGTTAGAACGTTTGGTCAAAGATGATTAAGAACTATCAATTGCATGCTTCAACTTTGCCAAGTGCTTTATCTTCGACCCAGATTACTCTACATGGAATTTCTGTGAATTGTATGCCCTGCCTTCCCTTTAGACCTCTGAGAAAAATCAACACCATAAGAGCTACATCAACAGATGGAGGCCACATTGAACAATCGCCAGCTTCAGGATCAACTAATCCTCTTGCTGTTGTTTTGGACATTCCTCGTACCCTTTGGAGGCAAACGATGCGTCCATTAGGCGATTTTGGATTTGGTGGAAGGAGCATATGGGAAGGTGGGGTAGGATTGTTTATATTTTCAGGTGCAGTACTGTTTGCTCTTAGTTTGGCCTGGTTGAAGGGTTTCCAAATGCGATCCAAATTCAGGAAGTACACAGCAACATTTGAGTTTGATCAGGCTTGTGGAATATCCACTGGAACTCCTGTGAGGATCAGAGGGGTCACTGTTGGAGATGTCATTCGTGTAAATCCTTCCCTAAGAAGTATTGAAGCTATAGTTGAGGTGCCTCTTTATATTGTCTCTGGGATGGATATGAAACCTTGTTTCAATTGAAATATTGTTTAGCTTTGAACTATGTTATTTTAGTTCGTGTGTTATAATATCAGTTTAAAACTTTGGTTTCTTTTGTTTGTAGATTGAAGACGATAAAACAATCATACCACGGAATTCATTGGTTGAAGTTAATCAATCAGGACTTCTTATGGAAACTATAATTGACATTACTCCTCGTGATCCTATTCCAATGCCTTCAACTGGACCTCTTGACCAAGAATGTTCCAAAGAAGGACTCATTGTGTGTGATAGAGAAAAGATTAAGGGTATAGAAGGAGTAAGTTTGGATAAATTGGTTGGGATTTTTACTCGTCTTGGGCAAGATGTAGAGAAAATTGGCATTGCTAATAGCTATTCATTGGCTGAACGAGCTGCTTCTATTATTGAAGAAGCGAAACCACTTCTTACAAAGGTGTGATGTAATTTTCTTATGTTACTGTGCTTGATTGATTGTAAAATATGCTCTGAAGTAGATTGCTGAATCAAGCAATTTTCTTGCCAATACAAAATGGATGGTTGCCCAACTTTGAGTTATTGCAGCACTAGAAACTAGAACAAGTTTTTTTGTTAATGCCTTAGAATTTTTTGTTTGGAATTCTTGATTTAGGAATTTATTTTTATTATATGCTCTTATTGTATTGATTGTAACATATTCTCTTTTTCAGAATAAGTTACAGATTTTACTAATTAGGATATGTTTGGTTAAGCAACATAATCAAACACTTATTTAATAAGCACTTATCACATGAGGGCTTATATGCCTTAAATTTAATCATGAAAACTTATAAGCAATATAGAGATTATTTTTATAAACTACACCAAGAAACTGATTGAAATAAGCCTAAAGGACCTTATGTAACTCTTAAGTTAATCTCATGGCCAACAGGCTTTCCTTAGCTCTTTGAAATGAAACCTTACAGCAGTTAATGGAAGAACTTATGCAAAGATGTTATTGTATTCTGGATACTCAATATCCACGTTCTTATAGATACTTTGTTATTTATTTAGTATTTTTTGGGCCATTCTCCTAAATCCCAGGGGCTGCACTTGCATCGAGTTTTTGTATGCAACAACAAACAACATATTCCATATAAAGTCATCTTATCTTTATCCAGATTCAGAGGAACTTATTATGGACTATGCCCATTTGGCTTAGTAATATAGTAATACATCTTATGTCAAGTATACTTTTCCAATTGATACCCAAAGTGATAATGAAATTATCTATGAACTTCAGTGTCTTAGTGTATATATGTATGCGTGTGTGTCTATTGTTGCCTCTTATACTAATACCATACTATTCTATCACGGATTTTCATACTCATATTTTCCATTTGATGTAGTGATGTCACAGATGAAAGCCATGGCTGAAGATGTTCAACCTTTGTTGACTGAAGTTCGTGATAGTAACCTGTTGAAGGAAGTTGAGAATTTAACCAGAAGCCTTACACAAGCATCTGATGACTTGAGGTAAGTTTGTAACCTCTCTACCATCTGTGCATCTCTAATTTGGCATTGTGACGGATAGACGTGATTGTTACTTGTAACATGTCTTATTTATATCTTTATCCCTAAATCTTACACAGGAGTGTGAGTGTGTGAAAGTATAGAATGCAGACAAAATGAAAAAGAAAATTTGTAAACAAAGAGAAAGTATTAGGATAGGAAAAGTTAGAGAATAATCTGTAGAAAGATGAACAAAATGGATATAGAATATTATTAGTTTCATTATCTGGGGGTTCTTTCTTTTCTTCTGAGATAATAAATGGTAAATGATATGTTCGTTTAGTTTCAAAATCAACTTGAAAAATAAGGATATTTATTGGGTTTTTGTATAAAAGTGTGAAATGGATTTTGTTTGAGAGTTCTCTATAAATAATGTCAAACTTCCAGGGCCATTGCTTATCCTTGAAGATCCATGACAATAATGGTTAAGATAATTGAACTGATAATATGTCCATTTAATTTTTATTTTTAAGCTCAGAACATTAAGTATAGTGAATCTTTTGCTGTATTCTAAATTCTAATTAATCCAAATCATTCAATACTTTTGCAGAAGGGTACATTCATCCATTATGACCCCTGAGAACACTGAACTGCTCCAAAAGTCTATATATACTCTTATTTTTACGCTGAAGAACATTGAGGTAGGACCCCCTAAATTTTAAATGTCTTAAAAGTGTAACTAACTGATTGATTTCTTTTGGTTGCTTTTTGCAGAATGTTAGCTCTGATATTTTGGGTTTCACTGGTGATGAAACTACCAGAAAGAATTTGAAATTACTTATCAAATCCCTCAGCAGGTTATTGTGAGGTCCACATTCCAATTAAAGTAGAATATAATTCAATTAGTTTGTTTCCAATGTGTTTAGCCTACCACAACATTGAAGGAGTAAATAGTATTTTGTGACTGCTCTGAGTTGTTTTTAAGGAGTGCCATTTTCAACTGTGATAGAAATTTGTTTTTCCCAGTCTAAAATGAGCTGCAGAGATGTTATTGATTGGGGAAGCTGATTGCTATCTACAAATTCTTCTTTTACTGAAATTGTTATTCATATGTGGATCATGTAGGTGACTCTTAATGATTGTCACTCACTTGACACACTTCAGCTACAATGCTTACAGCCTTTTGTTTCTTAAATCACCTAGAAAATGGAAATAGCCATTGGACCGGAAATATAAAGCTATGATCATCAAGTTCACATGGATGGTCATCTGATATCTATGCAACCTTTGTTTTTATTCATAGGAAGCAATCAAGTATACGTACATTTATAACTATTCACATGCACTGCACAACTATTTGATTCAGCTAAACCCCTTTTGTGATAACTGAGCATGTGATAGAGATATCAAAATTCCCTTTTTGTATATACACAATTTTATCAAGATGTTAGTGGTAGGTATAGGAATGTATAAAGTATTGAATTTTGGCTCCAATTTTTCATATGGTCAATTTTTTGGTAATAATATTCCACAGTTCTTTCTTTGTTGTTAGAATATATTATAATGAACAAACCACATAATACAATTGGGCAGAATACTACAAAAGTAGTATTGTCCATTTCACTCACTAGATCATGTAATGTAACTAGAAATCAAGTTTCGTGTGGTTAAAAATGGAGTGTAGTTCCATCAAAAAGCTGAGTGTTCTAAACCAGAAAACAAATATAAAAAATGAATAATTTGATTCAAAGATAACAAGTCAGAAAATCTAAACTCCTTATTTATAATTTTCAAGGTTTTAATGTATTGGATTATATATAGAAGAAATATGGACTATTGTGTTAAATACACATAGGGTTTTCTATTTATAATTTTCAAAAAATTATATATTGGATTAATGTTCATTGTGTTAAATATACATAGGGTTCTCTATTTATAATAGAAGAAATATGGACTAAGCTCAAAATACAAATAAGAGATATAACAAACTAACTAAAGATAAAAAATAAAGATAAAAGATAAATATAAAATAAAGATAATATATCTAACATTTCCTCTCAAGCTGGTACATACATATGTATCAAGCTTGTTACTAATATAATCCATCAAGACTTAGTGAAAATATCTCTTTCTGCACTCGAGTGACACCAAATTGCTAATGATTTGCAAGACGACATAGAAGATGAAATACCAACCCAAAAGACTCCCCTGAGCAACAAATTTGGGAGGTTGCTCCATGTAAATCTCTTCTTGTAAATCGTCCATGAGGAATGCTACCAGTGGATAAATAGTTAATTGTTGGAGAGCCACCACAGCTATAAATAAACTAACAACAAACCATCTTTTCTATGAAAGAAAAAAGCATATATGGACGGGTCAAACACAATGATGACAAAAGAGAGGTAGAAGAGACAGAAGAGAAGAAGTCATGGATGAACAGGAGAGAGAAACTATAAAAATAAAACAAATTCTCCAATCAAGGGACCTAAAAAAGGAAAAAGAGCAACCTCAATGCTCTGAATAGCTGTGAGACATGCCACCATGCATGACGGAAAAAGGAGAAGATCCACAACTTCAAAAGGCGCTAAGAGCACGTAGGAGCTCTGATGAAGGCATTGTTGATGGCATGGAGGTTGCTTGACAAAGACGATCAAAACCATGTGATCGTTGGTCGAAACTAGAACTCCGATATTGGTTGCGGTAGACGATGGCGTCGCCGCCAACAGCAATAGATGGCGTCGCCGCCGGCAGCAATAGATGGCGTTGCCGCCGGCGGATGTAGTGGTAGAGGTACTAGAAACTTTTTCCTCAAAAGAACCTGTCTCTAGATACACGTGAATATATTAAAAAAGTATCTATGAGATTAATTTCCCTTTAAATACACACATAGGGTTCTCTATTTATAATAGAAAAAATAGGCTAAGTCCAAAATACAAATAAAAGATAATAACAAACTAACTAAAGATAAAAGATAAATATAAAATAAAGATAATATATATCTAACATAGATATTTTTATAAATAAATGGAAAGTCAACTTTGTCTAATCTTTAAAATTTTAATTTCTTATTACAACAAATATTTTTTTGTATAATTTTAAAATTTTAATTTGTATATGCTAATATGTTTTATTTAAATGTTATTGTATATTTTAAATGTATTAATATCTTCAAACTTATGTTTTATTTTAATTTCAAGCATCATAATTTATATTATTATTCCATATGTTATTTAAATATTATAATAACTTCATTAATATTATTTAAACATTGAATCAGTTTGACAGATTATATAAGTATTTATTTGAAGACACTGTATTTTAACACTAAATAAATTCTTATACTCACTTAATATACTTAAAATACATTGAATTGTAAAATATAGAAAAGTGTGGGTACGTAATTTATACAATAAATTGTTTAATTATTTAAAGTGAAAAAATAAATTTATAAAAATTACAAATACTTCTATAACGATTTTTTTAAAGCCTTATAAGTGAAAAATATATAATACATTTTTAAATTTCTTTTGACTCCAATAAACTACCAGGACCAAATTCATTAAAAAAAAACATTGTGTATTATTAATATTAATTATCTTATTATAGAAATGTAATTCGAGAATAAATTTGATGGTTGTTACAAGATAATATACCTCCACCATACCCGATGTAAAATAATAAGAAATAAAGCAAATTTGATGGATTAAGTGTTATATTAAGGATAATGCAAATAAACTTGTGATAAATAATAATTTCACTAAAATATATTATCTAAGTAAATATATAATAGTTTTTAAAGTTAAGTGTGTTTAAATATTTCTTTCTTCCTTTACTTTTTGAAGTGTCTTTTAAGGCAAAACTCTGATAAAGTTTTATGGTTCAAAGCGGACAATATTTCAAATATGTGGTGATTAACCCTAATGATGATAGTTGATGAATTTGGGATCGGAATATTGACGTCCATTGTGGAGTTGAAAACGAGATTCTAAAGACGAACCATCAGTTCACTTAAAGCCCTACATTAGGAATTGACCATAATTCCTCTTAGACCTTGATTGAGGGGTTTATGTTTTGGTATAGTCCCACATCGTTTAAAAGTCGATACTAAAGGCAATTAAATACTTCATCCTCCTTTCACCCTCTAAGACGCCTTTTAAGAACAAATTGTGATGAAGCTCCAAGCTCCTAAGCGGAAAATACCTCAAATGTACGATGATCGACCTTAATGATGACTATTGACGAATTTGGGATCAAAACACCAACCATTGTGGTTTAACTACATACTTTAACATATAAATGATAAAACTATGATTGAAAATTTTTGGACAAAATATATTAAAACTTAAGAGACATTAAGACAAAATCTATCCACGTCACAACTTTCATGTTAAGGGTTGTAAAGTTCATATAAAAGATGCACAATGACATTTTTGTAAATAATTGACGTAAATTTACGTCGGTCCATAAGGGTTTTAACGTAAATTTCTTCATAGGTTCTCTCCTCGTTCCCACTACCAAAAAATATGTCAAAATGCTCTTTTGACTTAGAGTTTTATCTTTGGTGACAAATGGTGGTGGTTTGGAAGTACTTTTCGAACATGTCATGGGCATCTCAGGGGTAGTACTTATGTCAGATAGGTTTCGTTGTGGAGGTTTGTTTACTAATGTTTCCATTTTTATTTGTGATCTTGAATTATTATTTTTTCGGAGAACTCAATTATGGCTTCGTGTGAATGTCCCTTTCTTTTTTATATTCCATATTTATCAAAAACAAACCTTGGTTCTCATCTTGGTTCATTATTTTACTAATAAAAACTATAACAAAATGGTTTTTTTTAACGTGTTTCATTTTATGTGAATGGTTTTTTATTAAGTTGAAGGAGAGTTAGTAATTAACGAAGTCAAATTTGGGAGAGAGGTTGGGTCACTCTATAGAAGATTGAGTTCTATAGGTTGAAGGATACTTAAGCGAAGGATGAACTTCTACTTCAATGTCCTTGAACATGTACAACTCAATCTTCTTCTAGAGTGGTCAATTCTTTGTCCAACGTTTGACTTCTCTATTTACCAACTCCTCTTTAATTGATCAAAATTCTTCATTTGATAAAACACATAAAATTCTAAAGTTCCAAAAAAGCTTATTTCATTATAGTTTTTTTATTGGATGCAGAAACCAACAAAAATTTGCATCGGTCATTAGTAAGGTTCGACATAAACTTATATACCCCGTTATAATGTTGGGCCTTTAACGAGCCTTTTCTAGACGTAAAAAGTCCAAAATAATAGATGTAATGTTAAAACAAGATCGTCTAACAATCCTTATTTTGAAGTTTAATAATAGTGTCTAACGAAATAACATCTATTAAAAAGATCCTCTAGAATAAACACAGTTGTTAGAAATAGTAAATGATTGGATAATTCACTATAATGATTGGATAATTACACCAAAGGTTTTACAGTGAACACATTCTCGCAATGTAAACACCTTTCCCACTCAAATAATCAAATATAGAAATGAATACACATGTACACACAACACCCTCACGGTCTTGTTGCAGTATCCCTTTGAGAATCCCCTCTCAAAGTCCATGAGCTCCTCACTCTTCTTCTTATTGCACACGAATAGCGAACAACACGATCAACAAAGTGCAGATTTCCTTTCTTATCACAACAAATAGACCTTTAACAGTGCAAATTTGATCAGTTTGTCAAAGCTCTTTAATCTTCTCTCAAGAATCTGTCAAGGCTCTTCACAAACTTTATCTCTTGATTCTTGGAACGTATGAGTAATCTGTAATATTTCTGAGATCTAAAAAATCAGATATGAAAATGTCAAAGTGATCAAATGTTACATAAATACAAACAATGCGTCAATTTATAGTTACTGTCATATCAGACGCAAAGTAATCGATTACGTTAGTAATGTAATCGGTTACATAAAACAGATGTAACAATATTACAACTAACTCAGTTCTTAATTAAATGCTCAATTAATGTAATCGATTCACATTTAATGTTAGTCAAACATATTTAAAAATATGACCGTTAAAGCAATTATGACTAGCATGAAATCAATTTTCAAAACATAACAGACTTAATTGATTACATAAAGTGTGTAATCGATTAAGCTTAACACTTAAAAAATTTTGAAAACTTTTCTTCTCAAAAACTCATCACAACACATTTGAAAAAGATATATGCAAACACACGAGTTTTAATCGATTCAACAACTAATGTAATCAATTCAAATAAGTTGTTTTGTCACAGTCCAAAACATAAGTTGTCTGATGACCTTGATTGATTACTACAATCCTGTAATCGATTATGT
Organism: Vigna reflexopilosa; assembly: GCA_027742785.1. Lineage (NCBI taxonomy): Eukaryota > Viridiplantae > Streptophyta > Magnoliopsida > Fabales > Fabaceae > Vigna > Vigna reflexopilosa. The sequence goes on from JAFNIE010000197.1 coordinate 12,481, forward strand.
CATGCAAATATGCTTTTGTGCTTGGGGTTTCAATACACAGAAACATACAATGTGCATTGTTAAGACCTCGACAAGTGTACCGAATCGTATCAAGCAATATAAAATAGTAAGACCAAAGATCGTATCCTAGAAGACTCATGACACTAAACAATTGTGTAATCACTTAACTAATTAAGACTAAAAAGCTATTTTTTTTGGTTTTTAAATGCAGTAAAAATAAACATGATAACCAAATGTAAAATTGATCAATTGGGGCTAAACACAAGAGTGAATGAATGATGTTGATAATATTAGATGATAATGTTGTTGGGATTTAGATTTCACCATCCTTACTTCCATGCATATAAAAATTCATCTTCTTCATTAAATTGTTAACATCACTCTCTAAATTACTTAGAACCCGATCTCCCGATGTAAAAAGCCTATCGTTAATTATTAGATCACAATCCTTACATCCCTAATAATAAATTCTGCATTACGAACAGAAGCTTAAGACAACCAAACATCCTATCTCTATCCCTAGGAAATATTTCTTTTGAGAGAAATTCTCCAGATCATGGTTTCTAGGTATTTTCCAATAACAGAAAACCAAAAATCATGCTATAAATGTTCAAAACATAACAAGCATAGAGCAAAGGAGAAAATCCCTAACAATTAATGAAAGAAGCATAAAATAATTCAGAACATATTTAAATACATGAAAGTTTAGAGGTTATATCTTCCCCAACAACAAATGAGTTTATTTCTCCATTGTCATGGAGAAGCTTCGTGTACAATGGAATGAAAGTGAGATAAAAACCCTAGAAATGAAGAGGAAAACTCCCGCATCCAATTCTGCCTCCAGAGGGTCGAAAAATATCTCTACGCTTCTACCGTCAGAAGATACAAACCTAATGCATAAAGGTCCTTAAATAGATCAAAAACAAAGTCCAAGGCCCATAACGCTGGTGCTCAACGCCCCAACTTAGGGCAAGCAGGCGTCCCTGCGAGGGAAGAGGCATTGAGGACCCTGAAAGGGGCAACCAGGCGTTCTGCGGTACATTGAGTCTGGCGCTCAGCGCCCCCTGGAGGGCAACTAGGTGTTGGTGCGAGCTTCCTGGTGCTGAGGGACCCAGAAAAGGGCAACTAGGCGTGGTTGCGTGAGCACCTGCACCTAGGGCCCAAGAAAAGGGCAACCAGGCGTCCTGCAACCTTTTGTAGCCTTCTCTTCTGGTGTTTGTTTGTCCTTCTTGGGTTCCAACTCCTTGACACTTTAACTCCTCTTCCAAATCATTCCAATAACCTACAAAATCAAGGGAATTAGTGATAAAAAATCATAGAGTATAACCTCAACTCACTTATTCACACAATTTAAACTCAAAACAAGAAATCAAGCAAGTTTCTAAGTTAAATAGAGTTGATGTAATATCAAAATTACATCACGGATAACGGTAAATTCAACCATTATCACAACCCAAAACTTGAAACTTTGCTTGTCCTTAGCAAAATGTAACTTGGCCTAAACAACATAGATAAACTACAATGGTCTAGCACATCACAAAACACTTTCTTCTAGAACAAGTAATCACTCATGTTTGCTTATCATAGAAATATCAGTCAATAAGTAATGATGCCTTAGCCAATCAAGTTTCAACTATGGTACTCACATACTCAAAGAATATACAATAGTTGCAAAAGCCTTATGCATGATCAACAACCAGACAAAATGTTATCCTATAATGCATGAAATTATTCCTCACCAAGGAAAGTATTTCACTCAAGCTCAAAGGTGTATAATGAGGTGACTCTTTCACTCTACCATCACAATGTCACATAAATCAACTTTGCCTTACATTTAACCAACATCAAACACATTCACAAGCAAGTTATTATCACAAAGACTTTTTAAGGTTTGTAACGTGGTTGGACTAAGAAGAAAATTGATTTTTCTAGACAAAAAAATTCCTTGAGTCAAGAGAGTAAACAATTCATAAATTCATCATTTAACATCAATCTCTCTTTCTCATTCACTTAAGAAACCATTCTCATATTAATCCCAACTTTTCATTAATTGAGCTCATTTATCCATCTATTCCTTTTTCTCTTTTCTTTTCTTTTCTTTTTCACTTTGCTCAATGCTGTTTCTTCTTCATTATTTTTTTCCCACAATTTTTTCCAATTCCCCAACAACCCCAAACTTGAACCATTCTCCATACCATACAAGCATACACTACAAGAAAAAATCGTTGTTACATACGATAAAATCCGTATATAACCTTCAAAATCCATATATAGAATGGTGTTATATACGGATTACATACAGCCAAAAATCCGTATATAATAGGGGTGTAGATAAGGTTATATACGGATAATCCGTATATAATTTACATACGAATAATCTGTATATAAATCACATACGGATAATCCGTATATAAATCACATACGAATAATCCGTATGTAATATCCATATATAAGTTACATACGAAAAATCCTTATATAATATCCGTATATAATTATATACGACGTATATAATATCAGTATATAATTTACATACAAAAAAATCCCGTATGTAACTTTATAGTTTTATAAAAAAAATTAAATAATCTCATATTTACATTCAATAACCAAAAATTTTATATATTTGATAAGAGACAAACAGAACCACTAATTTATAGTAAAAATTGACAATCTAGTATATGGACACTTGTATATTTTAATAAAAGAAATTATATTAGAGTTATAAAGATAAAGCAACAAAAAGGACATTTACTTTATTTAACTTGTTAATCAAAGTGATGATGAATCGGTGGTAATGTGAAACACAGAGGGTAAAGTCAGATAAAGTCAGATTTTTGTGGGGAAGGAAGTAAAGAAAAATTTTGGCTTGTAGCTTGAAAGAGGTCAAGAAAAGAGATATGAAATTCTCATAATATCACTTTCACCTTAGAAACTGAACATATATAAAACTGAAACGCAGTCAGCCACTTATACTCGATTATAAGTATGTTAAGCATCACTGGCTCGCACTGCTATTCCTGCAAGCTCTCCCACCTGCATAATAATAACATATTATAATATATATATATATATATATATATATATATATAGTTTAAAAAAATAGCCCCTGCATCATAATTAACATACATTAAAAATACATACCGATAAATATAATCCTTAGAGGCTTTTGTCCTGTTCCCTTATTAAAAAATTGTGCAGGAAAAGTTGTGAAAAAGTCAAAATTAATCCCATTGGCGGAACAGAAGAAACATGCTTGAAATAGGATAAGTTCTACAACCATTTTATGTGTATAAACTCTATACACTGCTAGGAAAAAGTTTGACTTAGAGAATTCGATGGTGGGTAAGGCAATTTTTGACTTAGTAGAACAAATCAATTTAATGCCATTATATATGCTAAAAAGGATTGGAGAATTGGAGTTTCAACTAATAATAATAACATTACAGTTAGCTGACATATATGTCAAGCATCCCTATAATTGGAGGATTTATTGGTCAAAGTAGTACTTTCTAGCAACCCTGCTCTCGTATTCTTGCAGTAAATTCCTCAATTAATGGACACTTGTACATAATAGCATAGCAACATCTACTCTCATATAATGCTAGGAGACCATATAAAGAATTGCTTGTTTTTATAATAAAAAAGAATCTAGCCTGTGTTCTACTCACATAAGTATTTTTGAGCAGCCAGAAAGTTTAAATTTACTAACAAACTTGATTTTGAAAAAGAAAAATAATAATAATAAGTGTTCAACAATTTACCAGCAGTGAAGATTAAACTGATCTAACATGACAAACTGTTAAAAGACCTTTCCTGCTTAAAAATGACCTCCCAGGTCCACAAGAGTTGTCAATATTTCAAGAAAGAAGTAGGAAAATAGAAAATGTGAAAATATAATTAACCAACCTGAATTGTCAATATTTATTCGAACCCTTATGTTCTTTTTCATCTGCAAGTTTTCGATAAAGGATGGTAGCATGACTATGGAAATCTTTAAAATGATTATGGAAGGTTTCGATATTTATCAAGTAACACTATTGAACCAAGAGTAATATAACAATCAAGCTTTACAAATCACCCTTTGCATACTATATTTCATAATTTTTTTTAAATATGTTCGTAATAAAGCTAAGAGATAATTTCCTATATATTATCCTCGTTCAAGTTCTCAAGTACACAACTTAAAAGAATAGAGTAAGCACACACATACAGTTACTTGGTGGAATATTTATGTAATAGAAATAATGTCAATAAGAAGATGTAAGAAAAATGGTTATCTTGCTATTGGTTTACAAGGCCTAAGATAGAAGGCGAGGGATAATCAATGGGTACCTGGTAGTGGAAACAAGTAATCATATGATGTGGAAACAAGAAGCATGTTCGTGGATCGTGAATGAATGAGTGGAAAGGGAAACGTGGCATTAGTTGAAGATGAATCAAAAGTGGTAGTGTAAGGTAAAATGTAATGTCTTCATCCGCCTAAAGAATAAAGGTCCATCAATTTATTTTTAACATATATTATGTTTCAAGTATGAAGACCAACATCTTGAGCTAAGGACAACTCTGACAAAAAAGGTATGATATTGGAACTCTAAAAATAATAACCTTTCTACAAGAGATCAATAAAAGTAAAATTCATTGCGGAAGGTGCCAATGACAAGAAATAGAGTGTTGTTGCTCAACATCAAAATGATGGCCCATGATGTCTCAAAGCATGCTACAAAGTGATTAGTAAACATCTAACTTTCTCATATTTATTCATATCAAAGCTTAAAAATATAAAAGTATAATAAAATTTAATAAGTGAATTTTAGTGTTCCCGTTCTCTAATTGTTAGAATTATACCTCTCACCCACATAACTTGTTATTATGAACTATATTGAAAAGCCCTTTATTACAAAACTTTACTAAGGTAAAACTCCAATTCTGAATTAAAAAGCACCTAGAAAAACTCTTGTAGGATCTGTTTTCAAAGAAAAGAAAAAGAACCATGGAAAAAACTGAACACGATCAATTTGGTTGGACATGTCCATGACACCCCCATCAAACCAATGTGCAGAAACATAAGTGCGTTTATAATCCTTTGGACGGATGCAAGATAACATCCCGTATAAGCTACCAGGGATTAAAGGACTAGCACTCCACGCTTTAGTAGTTAAGAACCTAGTTGGTAACGAAAAACCTAGATATGGTTAAAGATAGTCTTTCACAAACTCAGTAATAAACTAGGATGATATTGCACCACAAAGCCTCCCTAACTTAGAATGTAAACGGAGTCCTTACTTTCCCTCGACATCAAACTACGAAAATCCAAAAACTACGAAGCCAATTGATCTATCGTGGGATGTTTTCCCATAGATTAGGAATAGGATGGGATCAATCTATGGCCCACTACTCAGTATTTTTTGTTGAATGGAGCCTCTGCAAACATGCCTTCTACGTGTTTACCCACTTGATTGTTTTTTTAATGACTTTGCCCTTTTCCTTGGCTTAAATAGACGTGGATTGAAGAGTGGCTTAGCCCAAAAGTTGAAGGTGTCGGTTGGAGAAAACCCTTATACGAGGATAAGAGTGGATAATGCTCATCGAAGGAAAAAGGCAGCCGTCTGAGAGGAATATAAAGGCGTTTTTTGTTTCGAGAGGTTGGGCTCCACCAAGCACCGGAGAATTGTTGTTAATGTGCTGGTCCACAAGTCGGATAAAAAAAAAATATTTTTCATTTCCTTTATTGTATAATTTAAGTTATTTTTAGAACCTAAAAAATATTCTTTAAAAACAAAAAATAATTTTCGAATTGTGTAATCCAAAAATTAATATCGAGGAATTTTGGATGTATGCTATTTAAAAACATAAATATTGTTTTTTAAAGATTTTTCACTTTTGAAAATTATTTTTAATTTTCTAGAATTAATACAATTTAAAAATAAATTTTTAAGAAGAACATAATTTTTAATTTATACCAATCTGTACGTAACAAATTATTTTTAAATTATGATAATTTAAAATTCATTTTATATTTTTGGATGTGTACAATTAAAAAAGTTAAAATGAAAAAATTTGATATGTGGTGAAGAGAAAAGTTTATGTTTGAGAAAAGTAAGATGCCCTCAAGATCTCTTTACAGGAAGGATTTCGTTGACAGGATAACATTTCAAAAACTAAATTAAGTTTAATGTGCTTTTTATAATAAGTTTATAATATTAGAAAGGGTTCGAGGTAAAACAATCAAAATTAAGATTAATATCCTTATATTTAAAATTAAGTACTGGGAAAGAAAAATAAAAATAAAAAGATAAAATTAAATATAAAATTGATCATATGTAAATTAATTTACAAAACTTATAGAATTTCCCAACCTTTTAATTTAATGTGTGTAAATTGATTTTAGGTTATAAAAATGTTAATCCTAATTTTTTTCCTGGTCTCAGTGAGAAATCCCACCTTAATTCCAGATTCCATTTCAATCTCTGAAAGCAAGACATTTCAAGTTCCACCACAATGAGGTAAGGAGAGAAACGTTTGCAAGGAGTGAAAATAATAATTTTGCACTGATTGTTCATAGTGTATTCTCCTCATGAGAATATGAGAAGCATGACAGCGACGAGTTTGGGCAGACGAATTGGCACAGTGTTAAAGGAAGAGCTGAGAAGTAAGGGAGAATGGCGCGATTCTCTTATGGCCGCCGCTTTTCGTGCTATTGCAGAAAGAATCCCGTTGGCGAATCTCGTCGTCGAAGTTAGAGATGCAAGGGTCTGTTTCTCGCTCATTTTAATCAATCGTTATTCGTTTCTTTAACTTGTTCACAATCTCTCCTATTCTTTCGTTTTTCAGATTCCCTTGTCCTCCGAATGCGAGATACTCAGAAACTACCCACTTCCCCATAAACAAATCATAGCGCTCAATAAAATGGATCTTGCGGGTGCATCGAATGTGAAGGTACGGCTTCTTTTTGAGGGAACCTATGTTTTTAGTCTTTGCATTTTGGTCTAATGTGTTCAAGATTTCTAAATTTTAATATCCATGTTACATGTTGAAATTAAAGCGAACATGTATGGTTAAAAATTGAAACATTAATTTATAAAAATAAATAAATAACATAGGGCTGTTAGAGTACCTTAGCGTTTTTCTTCTGGAATGTGGTTTCAGTGTATTTTGTTGCAGAACATGGTAGCAGAGAAAATTGATAGTGGTGATAAAAGAAAATTAAATTAAATGAGAAAAGTTGTGTGCGAACAAATTAGTAATGTGCTTCTACGTAGAAGCTCTCGATGGAGAGCTAAGATAAGTAGAGTAATCAATAATGCCATGTAGGCTAACTTGCTAAACCAAATTTGTAGTTAAACCAGTAAACTATTCTAACAAATTGATTAGCGGAGTTTAACCAAAACTCAATTAGATACTTATTTCGAGAGATTAGTGAAATTGTATTACTTTTATATTTACTAGTTAATGATTTGTATGTTTTAATAAATATTTTTGTGAATAGGCATGGGTGGAATATTTTAGGGAAAGGAACTGCATATCTTGTGGAGTCAATGCTCATAACAAGGAGAACATCAGACGGGTAAACTGTTTGTTCCCTTTTTGTGCATTCTACCAAAGAGCCTCAGGAATGAATGGTCTTATTTATCATGGTTTTGGCATTGTTTATAAAATGTTAAAGCACATGGAACCAAGTTTCTAATTTTGAATCTTACTGCTGTTTACAACCATGTTTAAATTGGTTTGAATAAATTTCTGTAAGATGCACCTGTAGTTTAGTCTGTAGCACACATGAATAGTAATGATAAACTGTTTAACTCTTTAATCAGTAAGCACAACATATCAATGAATCGTTTGTACTGTATTGCTGCTGCTCCTCTTGTCCTTTGTTCTCCTTTAAGCTGTAAGAAGCATAATCTATCAATTAGAGGTTTCTTTTGGAGCTTTCTATTTGACTTAGTGACTTTTTATATTTGGTAAAATGAGACAAATTTTGTCCCAGTTTCTAAAAGGTTTTCCATGGAATGATGACCGCAATTATTTGTATTGTTATATATTGGACTTTTTTTTAATTTATTATTATCATTTTGTAATAACTGCTGACTTTATATTTGTTCATGAACTAAATTACTAATAAGGATATTTGCTTTTAGTTAGCTTCTAAGCCTTATACAATGCCAAGTGAGAGAACTCAAGAAAGATGATCAATGTGACAATAATTATACCGCTACAGTAATGTTGATTGGGATTCCAAATGTTGGTAAGTCGGCACTTACCAATGCTTTGCATCAAGTGGGGAGAATCAATGCAGCAGGTATTCAAATTATTATTACAATTCTAATAGAGTAGAGCAAGATAAATGACATAACTCGTGAGAAACACTGGTGGATATATATATATATATATCACAAATTAGCTGTTTTATCTTATAGAGTTTTTTTCTTCACTGTTTATTTTATAGAAAAAGGAAAGCTAAAGCATGCAACTGTGAGTCCAGAACCAAGAGTGACTAAAGATATTCGAAGTTTTAAGGTTAGCCATTTGGTTTTCTTTATATATTATATTATTTTCCATAATGTGAACTATCAGTGTATAACTTTTCTGTTCTGCTGTCTCATTCTACCTGTGGTAAGTTTTTTTAAGAATTTGATTTTCATCATGTTAACAGAACAATAAGTGATGAATGATAATTTTAACTCTTGGTAGGTTTTGTTGAACAGACTTGCTCCATCTAGGCATCTTAGGTTACCAGATATCTAATATGCTTGTCAAAGATGCTTATGTTAGGTAAGCTGGTAAGGTTCTTTAATGAAGAGAAGAAATTTAACCACTTAAACCACCTAAAACAAGGTATAGAGTTACATGTAATAACGATGAAGTTGAATATTCCATTCATCAATGATTTCAAATAACTCCCTTATATTACTAGCTTTATTATTAAAGGACTTAATCACTTTCTTTGCTTTGTCTGTTGCTTTGTGTAAATAATATCACGCATAATTGGCTCTCCTCCCATCAACAAGATGAAGTATTTTCACAAGTAGTCCTATTATATACATCATTGGAAAATCTAGTTGTGATTATAATTGGAGCATATTTGAGCAAGTATGCGATTTCATATCTTGTAATTATGATCACAATTTTGCAAATTCATACTAAAAAACAGAATAGGATTGAGTATTAAAGATTTCACGACTTTGTCTGTGTCAAGTATAATCAAAGACTTGAGATGATGAGATTGGTGAATTTAATTAGTGGAGAGGTGAATGAGTAGGCTTGAATATTAAAAGATTGCAGGAATTTGTGTATGTCCAGTATAATCAAACACTCAAGATGATATTGGTGAATCTAATGAGTGACTAGTTGGAGAGATGAATGATGATGAAGTTGGAGATGAGTGGGCTTCTGAGAGATTATGTGGAGAGAGCATGTCATCGTCATGAGGCTAAGAGGGGCTTCTTCAACTAGTAAACAAAAAGTTGTTTGAGCTGAAAAAAGATTTAGAAAATGTTAGTCAGGAGGAATCAGACGAAAATTTGCCAAATGTTAATTTGAAAATTCCAGAAGAAAAAACTAAAGGATATGCCTCATGGTCAAACAAGGAAAATGATCATATTGGGAAGCATGATGATTAGTTTTTAAGGTGTCTTTTGTTGTCACTTTGTTGGGCGAATTTTATCCTTTTTGTCAAAAGTGCACATTCATGAAAACTATGAATACCAAAAGTGGATTTAAGTCCATCTTTTTTTCTACCACGCCATCTACCATATGGTATGGCAGATTTTGTGGCTCACTGCCATAGGCTGTTATTGATATCCATGGTGCTTGATTTAAAAAAATAATTGAGAATGTAATTTCCTGTGTTCTTCCTACGTATTCCATCATGCAAATTATTTATAGCCAAATACTGTATACTTTTAAGAATATACTTAGAAAATAAAGGAATCAACTTTTTGGCATGGATGCTGTTATATTTAATAAGATGACTTGCATCTCAGAAAACAGTTTAGAAGTGATAACTTTCTAGTTGAAAATAGTCGTGTAAATGTTTAGAGAAGGTTGATGTCTATTTTGCACTTTGTTGGCCTATCTATGCTACTATGATCTTCATACTTGTTTCCCTGTTTTGCTTCTTGTTCACTCATACGTGAATTAGTACATCTTGTGTATTTCTCACTTTTGAAACTTCTGCTTTCAGTTCAGATTGGTAGCCATCCCAATATTTATGTGTTAGACACTCCAGCTATTTTATCTCCAAAGGTTCCTAATGCTGCTGTTTTATCTAAATTAATTTTAACAGGTATATTAATTGATTTTCCTTTTTCTCCATTTTTGGCTTAAATGAATATTATTAAACCTCTGCGTAAATTTCTTGATTAGAACAGAAGACAGAATTAGTGGCAATCAACAATATACCATTTGTTTTTGCTTCCTTAGGTGGCGCTTCAAGTATCTTGCATCCATCGTATAAAATGAGTAGGAAATAGCGGGTGGTGTAAGTGGTAAGATTGACACGGGGGGATGAAATGGAATAGTGCTCAAGGAAAATGTCTACTGCAGAAATATAAGATGAACCAGAATTTTGGATGGTTCAGAGCCAACCAGAAAATAAACTTAGTATCACAGATGAAAGTATTAGTATATTACTATGGACGTGGAGACCCACAAGAAAATATTATGAATATAATCATTCGAGAGAAAATTAGGATTCTCTAAAATAAGAGTTAAGATAAATAAAGTAGACTATATTTGAGAGTAATTTAGAGAGCTTGAAAACTCCCCTCATGTTCTCATATTTATAATGACAGGATTCTAATACAATGTGTACAGGGAAAATCAAAGATCAATCATGGATACTTAAGTACAAAACATAGGCATGGCTAATAGGTATACAAAATATAACATTTTCCCAATACAACTACTTCCAAACTATATTTAGTGCCTATTCTAACATTCTCTTTCAAGTTGGAGCATACAAATTTGTATGTACCAAGTTTGAAACGAAGAAAATCAATTTGAGGTCCCCATAATGATTTTGTTAACACATTTACAAGTTGATCATTGAGTCCAACAAACTCAATACAAATTTCTCTGGACAACAATTTTTCCTATATTAAGTGATAGCCAATCTGAATGTATTTAGTTCTCTCATAGAACACGGGATAGGAAGCAATGTGAAGGATAATCTGGTTATCACAATGTCATCTTTTGCTTAATCTCACAAAAGTTAAGTTCTTGAAGAAATTGCTTTATCCATATAAGTTCACAAGTAAGAGACATCATTGCCCTATATTCAACTTCAGTCATTGATCGAACAACTATATCTTGTTTCTTACTTTTTCTAGAAATAATATTTCTCAAAGGAAAACACTATCCCATAATAGAACGTCTGTATGTGGGGATCTTGCACATTCAGCATCACAATCCCTAGAGATTTGAGTATTTCCTTTATCTTCATATGACAAACCTTGTCTTTGGAGCCTTTTTGAGGTATCTTAGGATATGCATGACAAGATTGCAATGGCCAATGCAAGGAGCTTGCATAAACTGACTAGTCACACCAACTCCAACTGTAGAAGACATATCAGGTCTATTGATAATGAGATAAATAAGCTTTCCAAACAATCTTTTATATCTTTTCAGATCAAAGAAATATTCTCCTTTTTCTGTCTTTAATTTCTGACAAACATACTTTTTTTTAGGATCTCTAGAGCGTACATACTTTAAGAGATTACAACACCTTCTTTTGACTAAGTTACTTCAGTACCCAAAAAGGATATGAGGCTTCTAAGATCCTTAGTTTGAAAATGTTTATAGAAGTTAGTGTTATTGATATCAGATAACGGAAAATATTGCAAACTCAAAAATCCTTTATAAAGTTGGAAAAAACATTGTGGTCAAAAGAAATATAATACGACCACAGATAATTCTAATGCAAAAGTAATGATATTATATCTAAAAATTCAAATAATAATAATAATATCATATCAAAACACCACAAATTTGAAGTTCAAAACATAAAACGCAAAGGCAGCGGCGATCAATGGCTGTTGTGGTAATAACTAAGGGCAAAGCCAAAAGAATAAGAGAGGAAGTGTTGTGTATATCAGGTTACGCTAAATAATGTTTTACCGCGGGTAGGGAATAGGCAAAAGAATAATAAGAGGGGAGGGTTATGTGTATTAAGTTAGGGTAAATAATGTTTTTCTTGGCCTGACCTAATTTTTAACAGTATGTTTTAAACACTCAAAAAACACATAATTATGCAATTAGAGTTTAGTGTATTGCGTTTTTGCTACTCTTTTTTCTCTAAGTCAGAGCTGCCCCTATCTCTTCTCTTGGTCTCTTTTGTATTGATTTATTTCTTGACCCTACTTTTTCTGCCACTACTGTTCCACCACTAGTGTTCTGCCATGCCAGCCACCATGCAAACAGTGGCTGCCATGGGCCACCACGGAAAACCTGCTTCGGCACCACCTTGTTGTGGTAGTAGGTTGGGAAACTGTTACCGGTTTCCTCCATGGCATGGCCATGGCCGGAATCTGATAACCATGCCTTGATATTTTCTTCCTTTTCTGCACAATGCACAACTTCAACTTTGCATCATCTTATATATCTTTGTTATGGAAAACTAGTGTAGAGTAATGTTCATTTCATAAGCACATCATAACTTCCAAGCGAACTAAACAACAAAAGGAATTTCAATAAAGAGAAATGTGTTATATTGTTAGGTTAGCTTTTGTAAATTTTAGATAATCTGTTGTTCTCGCTCATACCTTCATTTCAATCTTTATCCAGGAGCAGTTGAGGATTGTTTAGTCAAGAGAAAAGAAGTTGCCCAATATTTTCTAGCTATACACAACTCCTGTGACCAATACAAGAAATGGACAAAACTTAACGGCACAACAGAACAGTTGACTAGCTCCGAGTTGCTAATGAAGCACAAAAGCCAAACCCCGACAGATCACACACAGGTATCTGTAATTTATTGTGTATTATGTTAATGACCATATAATGTTTCTACTGTATGATTAAAATAATAGTAATTTTAATCTCTCCATGTTTACGTGCATTTTAACTTTTGGTTTCCCAGGACTGCATAGTGCAGGATGTTCGACGGATACTTTTTGAAACAATTTCATCTTTGGAAGGCGATATAAAATGTGAAGATGAAATGCTTGCTCTCATTGATAGACAGTTTAGTGCCTTGCAGGAAGCTTCCATATTTCAGTTGAATGTAAAGAGGATGCTCATGACAAGGTTGCTGGGAAGTTGCTTAATCTTTTCCGTACTGGCCGTATTGGACATTATATTTTAGATCATCTTCCTGGAAAGATTCAATGATTACCAATACTTCATGGAGGAGCTGATCATTTTGTCTCTTTTCATTTTACCTCTTTCTTTTAATTTGTTGTAACTATTTTTGGTTAGAAGTTAGGAATGCCTTAAGTGTATGTATGGGTGTCAAACTATTGGATAATTCCGTTAAGATCTTTTTTCTTTCTTCTTTAGCAAACATGCTTGAAAATTATATAAATATAATATATAAATATATTTTACGAATTTAAAATATATAGATGAAGACAAAATTAAAAAAAAAAAGGAGAAAAACTTACAAATTTTATAAATTGAAAGAGAATAAAGATTGAATCTTACATACTAGTATTTTACCAGGACAATGCACGGGAGTATTTTAAAAATATTATTTATTATATAAAACTAATAAAATATAATTAATTCAAATAAAGAAACTAAATTCAAACTAATTTTAATAATTATTAAAAAAATTTATATTATACTTATAAGTAATGTTTTATAATTAATACTTCTTCTAAATAGTTTTTTATAAACTACTTACGTATAATGAAGATTATTAAATGTGTTCTGAAATTTATTGTTATTACATATTTAACTCACTATTTTAGGAAGAAAAATACTGCAATAAAATTAGAAAATAAATATCAATATTATTTAAATCAATTTCTAACACACACACACTTTATTTTATATATAATTTTATAAAATAGTTAATAACTTTAATTATATATAAGCTATCATAAAAAGAATATCATATTGAAGTAATTTAAATAAACACTTGTTTTCTGTATAAACTTTCTTCTTTCTTGTAGAATTGAAGTATATTCAAGTGAGGTAAAAAGTGAAGACTTGTTTACCTCGGTTCAAGAATCGAAGCAAAAAGGCTATGATTTTGTCTTGGTTCGAAAAACTTGAAGCAATAAACCAAAAATAAAATTGGGTTTATTGTCTCGGTTTTGATTCCAATCAAGATTGTAGACTTTTAAAATTAATTAATTAAAGGGTCTATGGCTTTAGTTGGATCCACAACCGAGGTAATAGACTTGTTTTTGTCTCGGTTTTTACCAGAATTGCTGTCTAAAGTGTGGTTTTCTTTTTTAAAAGAAAGACCGTTTATATAAATATTCCATAGCACATATACCAAATAACACAAACCCAGAAACACATAAAATATACTTGCACAAAAAATAGACCTGCACATAAGAATAATTATTTAATGTGATTTTGGTTTTCATAGCTATGATCATTATCTTGGAACGAAATTCTTTTTGAGCACTCTTTTAAACTCATATTTGAGGAGAAAAATCTCAAAAGCCTTTAATTCGGATCAATCTGAAGTTTAAAAAATATTTGCATTGTAAATTTAAAATGACTCTAACTTTCACTCTAGTTAACCGTTTTGCTATTATTATATATGTATTTGGGGTAGAAAAAAAATTTATGATACTGTGGTAGCTCGCGAAGCCAGCTAATCCTTCCATATCTCCCAAAAAACGTTGTTTTCTCCTAAAAAAACGTTGTTTTCTGTTTTTTCAGAAATTTATTTTGTTTTTTTTGAAAACTTTGGAATGAAGGTGAATACTAAATAGACCATTTCAAATAAAGTAAAATGAGAGAGACCATAAAAGAAAATGTGTACAGAATGGCATCAACTTTAGCTAAAGTGTGTTTGCATTTTATAGGACGCCATCAAGTGAAGGAATCAACAACAATGATCCATGTTTTGATTTCCTACTGTCATTCTAGAAAACAATAACACCATTGAAGTAAAATTAAAAAATTATGAATTCTCTTACCATATCATTATCATCTAATTTTCTTTTAAATTTATTATTTTGATGAAAGTTGTTTGTGGCTTCCCATGGACAATCCCTACTGTTCTTCCTAGCAATCTAACTTACAAATACAAAGTAAAATTAAAATAACTTCCTTTTCATACTCTTTACTAATGCGACGTTCATTATCTATCTTTGATCCATACTACTCTTAAAAATTTTATAAACAATAAGAACGCAAAAAACCACATCAAAAAATTAAATCTAACTTACGAATCATAAAATGAATAAAAAAACACAAACAAAACCATAACCACGACTTAAAAAACAAATACATTTAAGGTAAATAATATAAAATTGACCTTGGTTGTTCCTTGACTTCGTGAGTGAAGCAGATAGTGCTCACTTGGATGGAGGTTGAACTCGCGTAACCACGTAAAAAACTCAAGAAAAACGAAAACTAATCAGTCAAAACATACAAAATACACAACAAAAGTACATGGAACCACTCCCGCAAGAGTTAACTGAGTAGAAACTAACCTTTGTTGGTGTTCACACTCGTCTTCGAAAATGAAAGTTCAGGCATAATGAAAGCGCGAAGATACAGTAAGAGTGGATTAAGTATTTACAAATTTTTATAGGATATATGATGTTGGAAACCCAGTAAATCCGACGTCCTATATCTATATGATGTTGGAATCTAGGGAACACGACGTCCTATTGTAGTAAATATTTAAACTTGCCCACGAAAATTTTAATGTTTTTGAGACGATAAGACGTCGGCCTAGCCACTGGTTCAACGTCTAATTGGTCAATAAGAAGCCAAAAGGTCATCCTCACAACATCAGAAGGCATATAACGTCTAGAATAGAAAACACAAACGTCATATATCCCTCGAACTGTGTAGTACCCATTATGAATATTTATTTCATTGGTGAGTCCAATGAAGGGTTTGACGTCGGCTTGGCCACTGGTCCGACATGTAATTGGTCAAGAGAAGAAGGCAATTGTGAACATTAATTTGTTACTGTTTCCAACATAGGGTTCGATGTCGGCCTGACCACTGTCTGACATCTAATTGATCAGGTGAATAAGGAAATTAAGAACATTAATTTCATTGTTGTTTCAAACAAATGGTTTAACTTCGGTCTAACCCCTGGTCTAACGTCTAATTGGTCAAGAGAAGAGGGTAGTTGTGAACATTAATTTCATTGTTGTTTTCCAACGAAGGGTTTGACATCGGCCCAACCACTAGTCCGACATCTAATTGGTCAGGTGAAAAGCACAATTGTGAACATTAATTTCATTGCTTTTTCCAACTAAGGGTTTAACGTCGGCTTGGCCCCTAGTTCGACATCTAATTGGTTAGGAGAAGAGGGCAGTTGTGAAAATTAATTTCACTGTTCTTTCCAATGAAGGGTTTAATGTTAGTCAGGTAACTAGTCTGACGTCTAATTGGTTAGGTGAAGAATGTAACGCCCCCAATTCGGGGTATCATGGGTTATTGCAAAAATCGTGTACTTTAAAATTTCTTATAGTGTGAAAACGTATTTTTCAAAAGCCTCAATATTTAAACTTGCAAAAGCAAACCAATTTGCATTATTCCAAAAGCCTTGTTAAATTACATTAAAAAATAATGAAAATAACGAAAGAATAAAGATAACTTCAAATTACATTGTCTTAAAAGTCTATACCAAAAGAACTTTTAAAGAAACCCAAATCTTTCCCCGTTATCTATCACATTTATCATGTTTTTGAAACATCTACAATATCATCTGCTCACGTATAATACATTATACGATCATCACCGATAATTTATTTTCACAAACACACACATATGGGGTAAGCTACTGATAAAAAAAATCCTAAAGAAAAGATACACATACTGATTATATCTACAATAATCAAACACTCCATACATAGAAGTATTGACAACAACATTCCTAATCCTCTAAACATAACAAATCAATCATAACTGATTAGTCACTCCCCGAGCCTCGACCATCTATCCTCAACCCTCAATCCTCAATCCTTGATCTCTAACCCTTGATGTCATTACTAACATCTCAAAGATAGTCCCTTGGTTTATCCACTCATTTACACCTAAGCTAACTACTTACTATAACCATTATAGTAATACCATTATCAACATAGCATAACATGGAGCCTCTTTAATACCATGATCATCATCATAGATACACCACCATCATGACTATCCCAGTCATGAACAACACCATGAGCATCAACGTACCATAAACACCATAATGGACAGAGTCCGTCTCACTCCTGTATACCTCATCGGTTGTAGTCGCTCCTATAATCCACCTATAGCTTCCCCTATAGGACATCTATAGCCTCCCTTACAAATTTGCTCGAGTAGCCTCACAATCCAGCTAAGGAACATGTAATCTTGCCAAACACGGACAAGGGCCACACCTTCACCCCTACACAAGGAGGCTTAATACCCAAACAACCCTTTCAATGCACACAAGGCAAAAGGAAACATCTATCCGTATATAGCACCGAGATTTACTCGGTACAACAAGTAGACTTATCCTCCACTCTCATGCTCATCAATCACATACTCAGGTACATCTCAACACACACTCATGCTCCAATCTCAACCACAAGTCAAACTTGACCCTAAACATATCTATTAACCTCATACTCTAAGTATCCTCACGTTCCACAGCTCCCCAAACTTCGACCACGTTCCTTATTCATCAAATTCACCATTTTTCCCAAAATGCACTTTGATAATCGATTATCACTTAAGATAATCGATTATCTTAGTGAAATTTATCTAGAAACATCACACAGGAAGGAATAATCGATTATCTTCCCAAATAATTGATTATTTTTGAAACCAAACTCAAAATAATTGCATAAATAAATTGACATCGAAATTTAGGATTATCTAACGTCAATTTGCTTCGAGGTTTTCAAAAGCACCTCTATTATTACAAAACCTATGCATAAATGTAAGAATCGTACAAGCAAGACAAGCATAGATTAAGTAAACATGAAAAGGCATCTTTAGGAAACTTAAATCGTGGGTCAAAATATGTCTAGTGGTGAACTTTTAAACAAATTGACATCGATATTAAGGGTGGTTCGACGTCAATTTGCTTTGAGGATTTCAAAATCACCTCCATTATTACAAAATCTCTGCAGAAATGTGAAAATTCTACAAGCAAAACAAGCATAGGTTATGTAAAAGGAAGAAGTTGTTTGATATCCAGATCTTTTAACTTTTGGCCTCTAGATTTCAATCATAACTTTAAGGTTCACAAAAACTATGCATAAAGATGATGAATCAATGAGCAAGAAGAGCCTTACTTTGTGAACATGAAGGAATTAATTGAAATCCAGAGACAGAAAATTCGCAAGTTCGATGCATATTCCTGAAAGCTCTTTAAGGAAGTGAAATTCGAATGGATGTAGAGGTTAAAAGGATCCGAAAACTCTTTTGGAAAGGGAAACTATAGTGAATAAGGTGTGTTTCAGAGATATTTATTTTTGTAGTGAACGTCTGCCTACACAGACGTTATATTGTATACGAGACAACCTGTTTCAATATCTTTCTAAAAGAAAACTTGCTATTAAATTATATGCCAACTTGTATACACAAAAGAATAAACACTTAATTTCATTTCATATCCTATTTATTTTATTTTATTTTATTTATTTTGATATTATCTCTAAATCTTTATTACTCAGAGCAAGAAAATGCGCACTAATAGTTCACACCCTCAAATGAAGCTTGTTAGATAGTTCTCCTCTCAAATCAGGTTTTTCTCCATTAATTTAGTTATTTTAATCTGTAGGGATGTTTTACTTCAATGGGTCATAAACCAATCATGGATTGTTTGCACCTTTTATTTATTTTTTTCTTGGATGTTTAAATTTTGTGGTATTGTCTAAAGAATATCAGACACCGATTTTAGACCTAAAGAATGGAAGGAAAGGTTATTTAATTAATCACTTTTTAAAGGTGGAATACTAAGAATCTTGGCCCTTCAATTTGTTTTCCATATACAAATATAAAGTATTACTGTTCATGTTAGTTTTCTAGCACTAGTATCATTAGGTAGATTACGATGAAATCCAAATAAGCATAAAGATTACTACCGGTGTCAATGTTAATATATTTGTTTTTCTGATAATAATAATAATAATTAAAAAAAAAAAACCATCTCTCTGAATTCGATTGTATTGGGATAAGTATAAAAATTGTAATCAGTGTCCATTCTACCTTTCTTACCATAAATAAAGTATAAAACCTTGTCTGGTGGACACATTGGATCCCCAAACCCTATTTCTCGTACTCCCATCGCAACACGACCTTTTACTTTTTCAGCATCACGCAGTTCAACTTTATGTTCCCATTCATTTATGATTTTATTCATTACCTTACCCTAATTTTGATCTCACAAACTTAGATCAATCACAACCATCTCAATTCTTCATGGCATATTAACGTTTATCAACAATACATAGGTAATTTCTCTACTCTTTCATTGTCGAATTCTTTTTACGTGCATGGTTTACTTTAATAGGGGTTTTAATCTACTATGCTTTCTGTACATTTTTTTTTTTTGTTTTTCATTCGTTCGAATTTTAGGGTTTTATTACAAAAGGGGAAAAGAAGAACGAGTGCCTGTTCAAAAAGTACACGAGTGGAAGCAAGAGTGAATCGGAAAGAAACTAGAATATATAAAAGAAAGAGTGATAGATCTTATCAGTGGTGTCATTGAACGTTATGAATTTTATCTTTGAAATTATTTGATGTTGTTTGCGTTCTTGATTATCATTCGATATTGTTTAAATTTGTGTTCTTGATTATCATTCATTGTATATTGGTTTAGATTGTGTTATAGGAGATTGATGCATTTGAAATGATTAAGGTGAGTGCATAGCATAGGATTGAAGTTTGCAATGGAGGTTGATCTGAATGAAGATTTGGATGGAATAAAAGAGCGACTGAGAAGGCTAGAAGGTGCAGCTTTTAGGGCAAGGCAACGTCAGAGGCGACGACTGAGTCATGCTCCGATTCAGATAGTTAACCAGGATGGAGAAGTGGTCACAGTTGCTCATCTTAAAGATGAAGAAGAAACGGTGCCTGATGGTGATTTTGAAGGAGAAATTATAGAAGAGACAGAGGGTAAAAGAAAGGCTAGTTATTTGGTTGCTGATGCACTGGGATTGAGAAACAATGAAGGTGATGGTTTTCCTGCAAAGTTGTTTCACTGTAATGTGTGCCTGGAGAGGGCAAAGGATCCTGTTTTGACTTGTTGTGGTCACTTGTTTTGTTGGCCTTGCTTTCACAAGTTGCCATTGACATGTACTTATCCAAAGGCAAAGGAATGTCCAGTTTGTGAAGGAGAGGTCACAAATGAAAGTCTTACAACAATATATGGCAATTCTGATTTCCATGACAGTGGCAACTTGAAACTTGATCATGAAATTCCTCCCAGACCCTGTTCAAGGAGAGTTGAGAGCATTAGGCAGCAACTCAGAAATTGAGCAATCTTGTGGTTTTCTAACTTCTTTGGTATATTACTTTAGCTTTGCTTAGTTAGAATTTATAATCTCCCTCTATTTTTCAGTTCAATAGAGAGTTTAATCTTTCTATTGTAAGGTTTAGAGGCTTGGAGAAACATTTTCACATCCTTTGATGGGTCATCAATTGACAATATATGCATTTTATTTCAATATGATTTGTATGTTGTAGATATGATGCATTTCTATTTTTTATGTTTCTTGAAGAGTCAGTCATATGGCATTATATGAAAACATCTACCTTTCATTTTTTACTATAACTGGTTTTGTTTTTAAAAGAGTACTGTAATATGAGAAATGGTCTGCATGATGTTTCCCATATTGAGACTCTAATGAGGATGGTTTACACTTCTGTGTAGTGTGGTCATTATATTTAAGACAAACATGAAGATCTTCACAACATCTAAAAAGTCTTCTTTTCTTCATTATTTACATTTGTAATCTGCATTTGCATGACTTTCTCCTTCTTGAGTTTGTTCTATATATGCAACCCCAATAGCTAAGTTTGATCAATTTTTTACACGTCAACTTAGTTGGATAGATATGTACACATAAAATAAAATGCACACATGTTTTTGTATTTGAAATATAATTCTATTCAATAATTTTTCCTTAATTTTTTTTTACTTTCGATTTCTGTAAAAAAAAAAATTATAATTTTATATTGTTTTAATCCATGTGAAATATTCACACCAGTGTAAAAAAACTTTTCAATTGACTAATAAAAAAGACTTTTCAATGACGAATAAAAAAGACATGTAGATTCACGTCATAGTTAGTCGTAACAGGTGTGGGCATTATATCACATAGCAAAAAATGACGTCATATTAAGTTTAGTTTACGTTTTTTTTTATTTGTCATAATATATCTAGTTTATTACAATGAATTTCGGTTATTAATCATAATATATCTAATTTACTCTGACTTATGGCTTAGTTTATTTTTATCTATAATAATATTTTTCATGTATTATGATTTAGTTAATGTATTATGACATACATCGTCATATATATATATATATATATATATATATATATATATATATATATATATATATATATCATAAAAACTTGCTTTTTTTTAAAGATTACGTGTTTACATTTGATATTCAATCAATTTTTTTATTTTATCATTTCAATCAATTTATTTATATAAAAAAAACAGATTAAATTGAATAAATAAAATAAAATTCATTTCATACGTCAAATTGTCTAACAATATTTAAATGTATTATTTGTATATAAAACTATATATTTAATTCAATATTTTTTTTATTGTTCTATGTAAATTATTTATTCTCATAAATATAACAGGACTTAAACTAAAAGATATATTTATTGAAAAGACTAAAATAAATTAAGAAGGATAAAATAAAATAAAAATTTCAGGAAACAAAAGTCAAACAAAATTTTGTAACGATTAAAACCAAGATATTTAACTAAAACCATATTTACACGTACTTAATGTAACCGTTTTCATGAATATTTTATTATTATTATTAGTGAAAATACACGTATGTCCTTTTCTTACTATATATAATTAATTTAGTTTTAAAAAACTAATAATTTAAGTAAAAAACATGAACTTAATTTAAAAAACAGTTAAATTTAAATTAATATCTAAAATAAAAGACAATAAAATAATTATTTTAATTTTAAAAAAATAATGAAATTGAAAAAAAAAGTTATTTACACAGAAAAAAAAATTCTTCTATACAATTATATAGATTAATAATGGTATAAATTAGTAGTAAAATGAAAAATCCTATTTTACTAAAATAATATTTTTAACGATATTTATAATTATTATACCTTTTTAAACTATTACTTAAAAATCAATATCCACGTATTAAATTAATCTTAAAAAAAATTATAAGTTCAACTTTCTCACTAACCTTGGAAAGATATAAAATTGATTTGAAATATTTTAAAAATAGAATAAAAAAAATTATGAGTTCAACTCTTCTACTGTTAAAATAGTAACTAACATTTCTACCCAACAAAATTTAAAAATATATGGTATTTCAATTAATTACGAGAAACAAAATACAATTTTTTATTCTCCAATACATACAATCCTAGTTTAAAAATTAATAAGAATGATATCATCTACTATCTAATTACAGTCTGAATAACATATATATTTTTTAAAATAATTAATTTTAAGTTTCTCAACTCATAGCCTAACCCTTTCTTTCTGGAATAAGTATATGAATTGACATGAATCGTTTATATCTTGTTTACTTGAATGAATTTGAAAAAAAATAATTGAGAGAATTTGAAGATAATTCTTTTTTGTTGTTTATTGGAATTAGTATAAGATTTAATTTAATTTGTATGATATATTAAAAAAATTTATTATAACTGTATATCCAACTAACTTATAAAGCCTAATGATAAGCAGGCCAATATGCGAACTCATCAAATGTTTCCGAACTTTTTTATAAGTTTATATCCAACTTAACAAAGTGTTTGTCATCAAGTATATAGAAAATTTTACACGTTGCATCTTTGGTTAATTAATGCTTCTTAAATGTGAAAATTTAACTAATGGTTAATGGGTTAATCTTAATTTATTTTAAATAAATTAGTCTTCATTTTATTTGTCCATCAAACTTGAGATCTCAAAAATATCAAGTTCTTAAAACTTTCTCTCTTAAAGTTAGTTAAGATCAAAATTAAAATAAGTTTGATTTTATTACAAAACCTTAATTAATTTTTAAAACTTTTTGTCTATATTAAAGGTGAAATCCATTAACATGTATAGAAGATTAAGAGGAGTTTTATTCAAATTGAAAGTTAAATAAGTCGTCTCAAGTTGAAGGTAAAATATGTTCACCCAAATTCAATGTTGAATTGAGTCAATCCAAGTCGAAGGATCAAGCCTTCAAATTGAGATGACTTTCAACTCTGCTCAACCTTCAACCCAAACTGACTTGGGTCAACTCCGACCCAAGTTGAGTTGTGTCAACCTTTGACAAACACCAACTTATGTCAACTTTTGACCTAAAGCGATTCATTTCGACCTTTGGCTTTAACCGAATTAGTTCAACCTTCAACTTTAACCGACTAAACCAAGTTCTTTAGCCCAATCCACTCTACTCGACCTCCAATCTCGATAATGAAATTCTTCATATTTCTAGCTTATTTCTTGATGAGCCAAAATTATAAATTATATTTTTCAATGAAAATGAACAAATATAAAAATTAAATATTATGATTTACATAAGTTTTTCTTTTTTTAGATTTTTTTATAATGTTTTTAATACTATGATATATATATATATATATATATATATATATATATATATATATATATTTTGTTGTGTTTGTCTCTTATATTTTTGTAATTTAGCTATATTCTCTTATACATGTTTGTGTCGTTTATGTGTCTGTGTCTCTATTGGTATCTGTGCTTCATAGCTTATAAGACCACCTAACATAAACTGATTCATGACCTTGACTGTTATGGTTTTTGTTACCATTTTGGTCTTGTCGACTTTCTCTTATGTAGGCATTTTGGTTTTGGGTGTTTTTGACTTTTAGTTATGTAATCCAAAGCCGAATCATCTAAACTAAACCAAATTGACAACTCTATTGTTTTCATATGACTAAGTTAGGTTAGGTCACAAACCTCATAATTAAGTTGTAAAAAATGAAAAATAACTAATAATTAATTTAAAATTAATCTAAAAAATTTATAGATCAATTTTTAATTTAAATTTTAAAAAATTATGAAATTAAGATATTTAAAAGTTAATTAAAATATTATTGAATATTATAGTGAATCTAAACATCCTTTACCGATGAACTTAACCTAATTTATGTGGAGATTTTTTAAGATTGAAACTTTTCAACCTATTTATTTAATAAATAAAAAGTTATTTCAGAAATAATTGAAGTTAATCTCTATGTATCTTTCATATTGGCACTACTTTTGATATGATAAGTATTCAAACATGCATTTCATAGCTTTGCAAACTGATATTCCTTGTCAAAATTCATTAAAAGAAAAAAAAAATAGCCTTCATCAAGAGCTTTCCAATTTATTGCAAAACACAAGGTTTTGCCTAAACTTTATTCTGTAATGGCCTCTCACTTTCTACCTGTGCACACAAATCTCTTTTCGTGTGCCATGCATGCATTCTAAAGTATCAATTGGTTTTGGTAAAAGTGACATAAAAAAGTGGATATGTACGAAAACTTCAGTTATTCATTTATTCTTCGATCCTTACTAATAATTATTCCTTACTAATAATTTATCTGTTTTAAATATTTTTTTTAAAATAAATTTAAATAGACTAATAAAATAATGACATATGTTCTGTTATAAAAAATTGTTAAAACAAGTTTTTAACATATCGAGATCCTAATTAATAACCAGTAATGTGAAAATGTCCCCTCTTTTTTCTTATCAATTACAAGATAACTTGATAAGTTGACCTTGTTATTGAGTTACATGATTTTTTGTGCATTGAGAATGTGGTGACACACCCTAGCTAACATTATTGGCTATATTTAATTGAAATTCCACCAACTCAACCAAACTTTGCCAAACTTTTCGTTTAATTTAGACGAAGAATGTTATTTTCACAATAATGTCAATTAACAAAAGGAGGGAACAGGAAGAAGAAATATAAGATAAAATAAATGACATGATAGAGACAACTGAAAAGGATAAAACGATAACAAAAGTTTTAAAATTTGTAAATAAGAATATATCTGATTGTTTCTTATTACTATAATTTGAAATAAATTTGTTTCTTGCTTAGTAACTTTTAAAAAGAAATTGTTAGTCTCTGCAATTTTTTTTTTTTTAAAAAATGCATTGTAATATCTAAAGACAAGTGACATTAACAAAGATTGTGACATAACTACATATAATAATTTGCTAAAGATTTTTGTTAGACATGTTTCCACTTCAATAAGTTTTGTCAATCTCGACTGTGGTGATATTTCTTTTTTCCATTGGAGAGATCAAATCTCAATATAGATATATACTAAAAACATATTGTCTAACACACTATATTATTTTGAGTAAACTCTTTTCTTTATTATTAGAAATATTATAAAAAAATCATTGAATAATGACAAATTTTAGTTATCAAATATTTAGTGACCAATTTAGATAAAAATTATTAAAAACTAAATTAGTTTCAAAATATTATAGTTGGTTTTAAATTAGTAATTAAAATAATTTTTATTATAAATTAGTATCTCAATTAGTCATTAATATTAAATATCAAAGTTTTGGTTACAAAATAAAATTATTTCTAAATTAGTTTTTAATTAAGAAATTAGTCTCTAAATATATATATATTTTTTATTAAAATTGGTCTTCATTTAAAAGTTTTCTTGTAATGAAATTTATTAAAAATCATAAAGTGGGAGACTAGCATTTTGTTTAGAGATTCTTCCTTCAGAGTTGAGTTTTTCATTAAATCTCTACAACAAAAGAGAGTTGTGAAAAAAAAAGAAAAGAAAGTACCTTAAAAAAATGTTGGGGATTACTCTGATAAGTTTCTTTTGAATTTCAGAGCTTAAACAACGTTAAACCCTAAAAATAACATTATCCACTAGCCATTCTTTAAGCTTCTATTGGCTTGCCGGAAATCCGAAAGACCCAAACATTATTATTTTTATATAGAGCATATATTTGGATAATTTTTTTACAAACATAAAATTATTTTATATATTAATTTAAAAATAAATAAAAATATACAGAGAAATAAAATAATTTTAACGAAAAGCTTTATTTTCTTATACATTTTTACGGAAAACTTTGTACAATCATATTCAAACCGAGAAAGGAATCCTTTCTTGGATTTTGAAATGTTTTTGTCTTAGGTTTCTGTCATACTGTTTCTCTGAAAAAATGACAGACAAAATAATTGAAATAAAATATATTTTGATTTATTTAGTCTGAAAAAAAATAATTTATAGGTAAAATGTGTTAACAAGTCTTTATAGATGTGTCTTCCTAAAGTACACTTGGCCGTGTAGATTCTTTTCGCCGTATGTCTGTCTATTCGATTTACGAGATGGTTTATGTTACAAAAAAATGGTACTTATTTTCTCTTTGCAAAGATAACGATATTTTGATAATTGTTGTTATATTTTAACATTATTGATGTATTATTTTGTGTGATTTTGAAATAATTTTAGATAATGACAGATAAATAATGTTAAAATATTGTTAAAAAAATATTATAAAAAGTATTGTCACGTTTCTTTTTATATTATGTTAAAAAACAATAATCTCTTTTTCAGTTTTAATTAGGTATTACTTTTTTATAATTTTTAAACAAGTGTATCAATACCTTATATTTATTTTAGTTTTATTCTTTAAATATTATTTCTTAAATTAAAATAAATAAATTATTAATTTAGATTTTAAATAAATATTTTTAAATTAAATTTTTTTATAATTTGATTGTTTTTTCAAACTTAACCATCTTTTAATTATAAAATTACTTACAAAATAAATAAAAGATATTTCCAATAAAGTTATAAAAATTATTTATAACATGTTTTCACTAATATACTTCTATGTTTATAATAAGGAAATATTGTGAGACTCAATACTCTTATTTTATTTATAATTTGTTTTAATATTTTTTTATAAAAATGCATTCTCTTTTACTTTGTAGGGTTAAATATGTTTTTAGTCTTTATATTTTTGGGCGATTTTGATTTTAGTCCATTTTCAAACTAAGGTACAATTTAGTCCTTCAACTTTAGAAAACTCTGATTTTAGTCATTTTTACCAAATTTTTTTTAACTTTATTTGCTGTTTAAAAAATAAAGTTAAAAAAATTTGGTAAAAATGACTTAAACCAGAATTTTCTAAAATTGAAGGACTAAATTGTACCTTAGTTTGAAAATGGACTAAAAACCAAAATCGCCCAAAAATATAGAGACTAAAAACATATTTAACCCTACTTTTTTAATACATTTGAAAACGTCATTAAAGCTAATATACTTATTTGTATTAAGGATGTTAGGCCTCTATATAGAATAAAAAAGAAAGAGTAGATTAGCATGATTAGGGATGCAAATATGTATAACTGTCTCATATATGTCTATAATAGATTATCAAACTCCAATTAGTTCATACATTTTTACAAGTAGGCCAGGTATAGAGTTTTATTAAAATTTATTTTATTGACAATATATACTTTAGGTCAGTTAAAAAATACTTTTAATTTTATCGTATTAGAATGTTTAAACAAATAGGAACGATAACTTTTTATTGTGTTTTGTATGTTTTGTTAATATGTCAAACTATTTGACATGGACTCATTAATTACTAACTTCTTCTGCTTTTGCCATCAAAGAAAACACAAATTTAGTTTCTAAATACCAAAGTTAACTAAATTGTGATACTATTAAAGATAATATTATATAAAAGATTATTATTTTTTTAAAAAAGTAAAAAAATATAAAATTATTTTTAATTTTTTAATAAATAAATATTTATTCTAGTGTCTAATTAGTATAGACGCTAAGTTATATTTTACTTTTAAAACAGTTAAAAAAATACAAATTTATATTCTTTTAAATAAATGTGTTAATTTCGGTTTAACATACTCTAGCTAAAATAAATATTAAAATTAATTAAGGTTAGTATTTACTTGAATATTAACTGAAATTTTTAAAAATAAATAATTTTAATATTAGCTTAATGGATGTTAACTAAAATAAATATTAAAAGTAAATAAATTAGTTTTGGTTTAATGTTAATTAAAATAAATAAGTTAGTTTCCGTTTAAAGAATATTAACTAAAATAAATGTTAAAAATAAATAATGTAAATGTTGACTTTATAGACGATAACCTTATTTATTTTAACATTTACATTTATTTGTGTATTCTTAAAATAAATATGAATTGTAAATTATTTTTAATTAAAACGTTTAGAATTAAAGATATAAATCTTCTTATTCAATTTTTTTCTCTCACTTTTTATATAAATTTCATCTACTTAACTTATCTATTTATTACACCATTTTTTGCTTTAGAAAACATGTAAAACATGTAATCAGAAGTTAAAAATGTGTGGCCTAAAGAAGCTAGAACGTCTAAGAATTCAAATTTTAAAGTTTAACAATAATTATTAAACAAAATATCTTTGGAAGAAAATAAGTGCTTACTTGACCTGTAACGTTTAAGCACTTCTCAAGTCAAATGAAAATCTAAAGTTTTATACGAAAGGTTATGCAAATCGTCCAAATACTAATACAAAGTCTTCTCAAAGTAAGAACACACAACAATGTTTCTCTGAAATCCATATCGTCTAACAAACTATTTACAGGAAACGTCTAATCATTAAGGAAAGTCTACATGAAAGCTTTAAAGATAATATACTTAAGGACTTGTCATGAAGGAACTATTACAAGAATATGCACAAACAGTATAATATGCTCTCTAAGCTCTCAAATAAAAATATCTTTTATTGAGAACCGTAACAACACTAAAGCTTAAATGTCTTACATCAAAAGTAAGGTTGTAAGTGAAAGTATTTTATAAAGAACATCATTTAATGAAAAACACGCTAAACTATATATCTAAAACAACTTTCATAAGAGTCTAATGTCTTATGTCGTATATTGTCAAAAGTATTATACATCGTTCAACCATTCTTGAATGATATATTTGAACAACGCATTAATTACTGACAAGACATATGATAAGATGGTTTGAACAAAGAAATACAAATTAACAACTATAAACATTCAAAATATGTAATGCATGTACTATAAAGTATACACAGTATGATGTTTCTTGAAAACTTCCACTCTGACAAAGCCGTACAAGCTACAATTAAATGACTACTTTGATAAAGCACTGTACATTTGTTGAAAAGACTAAAGACTAAAGTCTTTCAAAAATGCTTATTAAAAAAGATCAACTAAAGAGAATAAAGCTACTACTATTAAGGAAGATGAAGAATAGTTGTTGCATAATATTAAAGAGAGAAGAGGTGAAAAGGAAAGAGTAAATGAAGAAATACATTCAAGAATATTCTACTTCACCTCAATGCATATACAGATGCTCTTCAGATAAAAAAAAAATATAATGAAGAGATGAAGAAGAATATAAAAGAAGAAAAGAAAAGAGATGGAAAAAAGAAATGAGGTTGAAACAATCGAGGTTGAAATGAAATGAGTGCATAATGAAAAGAAGTGATTATCTTCTTTAGCAAAGAAAAAATTATGATCAGTGATCACAAATCTTTCAACTTCCATTGTTTAGTCAAGAGTGATTGTTTTGTAAAGAATACTCAATTATTTGCTGTAAGTGATTGTTGTTTAAAGAATATTCTTTTAAGTTAAAGGTAGTTTGTGAAAGAATACCGATTTAAGTTAAAAGTATCTGTGAAACGATATTTGGTTGAACAAGAAATGACTTGAAAAAAAAATACTTGAACAAAATTAGTTAAGAGTGGTTAGGAGAAAAAAAAATACTTGTTTTATACTAGAAGTTAGTTAGTCAATAATAGTTTGAAAAATAATATTTCATTGAATTAAGAGTGAATTGATAAAAATATACTCAAAAGAGTTGGTCTAAAGTGGCTATGAACTCGAAAAATACTAATATTGTCCTTTTGTAGCACTAATATGATTAATAAAACTCAATCCTCACTTCTTGTGTTTTTTCTTTTCTCACATTGTTATGAATTGACTTAATCTAACATCAAATTAATTTTCAAATATATATATATATATATATATATATATTACTATTAAAAACAGAAAGCAACCACTTAATCATACCCGTCATGTTGAATTAGTAAATAATAATAAAAAAGAAAACCTTTCACTGTCAATTTCTTTATTTCCCCTTTTTCTTTCTTTTGCCGGTTTAGGTTGCACAGGGTTTCCTCCACGCCAATGCCATATTCTACATCCATGACCTATTGTCCCCACAAAATGTCCTCAAATTCTTGAAGGAATTACTCACCTTCAACAAAGAAGAAAAGAAAAGTCAATGAAGATAATTCCATCTTCATCATGTTTATTTTAGTCTCACAATTGGCTGCACCGTCATTGAAGAAAAGCCTCTAAAGTGAACAGTAACACCTATTAAAAGTACATGTTTTCAGTAACATTTTCATTAAATTCTTGAAGTAATTAGTGGGTGTACAGTGAGAGTTTGAATTTCACTGAGGATTCTGACAATGATTAATTAGATTGTGATGTTTAAGACCAGGTATTAAAGGAGATTTTTTTTTTAATTATATAAGTAGAGCTGGGAAAATAGTCAATAGAATTCTAGAAGTTCTATTTACTTAATAAATGGGTTAACCTAATTCAACTTAAAAATGTTGATTTAGATTGACTCATTACATATTGATGAATAACTATCAACCTATTAAGTTTAAAAGTAAACAAAGTTTTCTGAAAAAAAAAAAGAAATATTTTTTGTGAATTTTTTAACAAAACTAAATAACAAAATTTATTTTCAACTTCATCCGATTGGAATTCTTATTAGAAAATCAAGTCAATAGGTTAGTTTTGACCTACTTTTTGACACTTCTAACATGGGTTTTAAGAAAGCATCTAATAAAGGGAAAAAAGATAGCAACAGGAAAAATGCTTAAAGGGAAATTGAGGAGGTTTCATTCAAAGACCTTGGGTGCAATTCCAAGTAATAGTAAGACTTTGGTTTATCTTGTTTGTGAAAAGCTTTGGGTATTGGTCTAACTTCTTTTCACACTCTTCATCTTTCTGATTGATAGAAGAAATTAAGTCAAATATATAGATTTTAATAAAATTTTTCGAAAAAGCAGCTATAATAGGGGTCCATCTATCATTCTTAAATTAGTGGAAATTATATTTAAATTTTACATGATTAACAATTTATAATATCGTTCTTCTTTTATACTTATTCTTACCCCTTAATAGTATATAATTAATTATATTATTATTATTATTATTATTATTATTAAAAATACATATATCTAACATATACGTAGGGATCATCTTTTTAAAAAAATAACATATATTTGTAGAACTTTTAAATTAATTAATAATTATATTTCGGATAACTTCATTAGTGTTTAAAAGAGGTCTTATACATAAGATGTTTAGGAATGTTTCTACTAGTAGGTTACTCTGAACTTTTTATGGCTTCTAGTTGCGGTTAATTTTGTTCCATTTTGTATATTATCGAGTGTGTCATATTCATCCTAAATTGTTTAGATAGTACCAATAAAATGTATCTCGATATTTAAATTAGTAAGTATATGAGTACTAAGGTATTAAATGCAATAATCAATAAAGAACTATTATTTGTATTGGACTTTTACTTATCACAAACCTAATTTAATTACGATCCTTTCATACCTTAATAACATTACTTAGTTGATTTGAGTTAAATTGTTTTTAAGATGATTAATTGCTTTAGACGTGAACTGATCGGTCATGCTCGATATTAACAATCCATATGTTCGATAGATTAACATGTTGGCCTATTATTCTTAGTCATCTAACCGATTGAACCATACTATTCAAGAAGCATTTTCGGTAAGTTGGAGAGCGACAAAGAATGTGGGGCTATTGTGGCGATAAAATCACAGTCGAATCCCTCACAATTTTTCTTGTGAACAAAGGTTTTACGCAGTTGGTATGTTGTGGCAACCAACAGACTAATCAACGTCCCAATTGGTCAGGTTGGTCCATACTATACACTAGCCTCCCAATCTCGAGCAGTGCTGAAGTCTTTGCAAAGGGGTTATAAGGTATCATTCAATCGTTGTTCGATATAACAATTTATTCACACCAATTATCTTGTTGGGTCATTTGAAAAGTGATTGTTGGAGCTCAAAGGGTTGTAACATCTTGGGGAACACACTTCAGTCCTAACATAGGACGCGAAGTGTCAAATCATCACAACCGTCGGATGTGGCTAGATCTAATAGCTTGTGATTGTTGGTGACTTTGGTTTATCATTTTCATCTTTTTCCTTTCCTAGCTTTGCTTATGTAGATCTCTTTTTCTCAAGGTAATAATGTCAATTATTTGCATTTATTCGTTTAAGGAGTCTTCTAGTCAAGGTGGTCGAGGGTATGTTAATGGCGCTATGTCATTGTCATCCTTGTTTGGGTCTTTGTCTAGGAGCTAGTAGCCAATTGAGTGGAGTGTGTCGTTAGTCAACAATTGTGCAATTGATAAAATATGGGTGTTGTTAATAAGGGCAAGGTCCCTAAGAGCTTAACGAGGGCATGATTATGGAGGTTCAAGTTGAGACGTCCAATGAACGAATGAATTGTTGCTAAATGATGAAATAAGCTCCTCCAAGCTATATGACTTAAGCGAGGTAAAGATTCCCAAAGGAGTTGGTGGTTACGGAAGCTTGATGGTGGTTACGGAAGCTTGATGGTGGTGGGAATATTGTGCACGTATGGTAGGTTTGATATGGTGAGATGGTGGCTCCTCCTCCAAGCTATAGGACTCAAGCAAGGGGAGAGGCTATGATGGTGTTTGGATGCTCTCAAGACAGGTTCGACAAATCTTAAGAGGGAGGATGGTTAGAGGAAACCTAGAAGGGGTACTCTAGCCTTGGTGACCTAAGTTGTGTAGTATGACACAAATTTGGTAGCATAAAAATACTCAATTCAAAGGTGAGTTTACATGGGGGAGACACCTCTATTTATAACCTTAGGTAACCCTAAATGTGTCTCTAAATTGTAAAAGTAAAACCCTAATACTCTAACTTGGAGACGAGGGTAAAAATCATTTCCATTAAAAGGATGACACATGACCACTACTAAAGAAAAATTCTCTAAATTAGGAGCGTGGCATATGATTATTACTAAGGAGAAATTATCTACATTAAAAACATGCCACATGGCAAGAGCATGTATTTCACACAAAAAAGCAACTTGGAGACCGCTCTAGCTAAAGACCCACAAACTTCTAGAAACTACAAAAATGAATTGAGGTCTTTGCAGCTTTGGCAAAATTAAGGAGCTTTAAACTTTGCTCATTTAGAAAATCGAAACCTAAAGGCTACTCAACTTTAGTTATACCAATAACCGAAGCCTAAGCTTTACTATTTGGAATTTTAATAAACTATTAGGTCATGATTTTTCACGAAAAGAAGCAGCATAAAGATATTATTAGTTTCGATTTCCTAGAAACGGGATCTATATCTCGCTCTCAAATAAAATAATTAAAAGAGTGAAATTTTTTAAAATTTCACCAACTTACAAGTCTTCATTTTTTTATAAAATCAAAACATATAAGAAAATAAGCTCACTTAAACTCCGATTTTTTCAACAACTAAAACCTATAAATTCATAAAATTTTCAAAATGATCAGTGCCTAAAAACCAAATCTATACTAAAATAGTTATCCACAGCACAAACAAATAAAATAATTTAATTCCAATAATTATTAACTTTATCTTAATAATAAGAAATGAAATCAAAATCTTAAAAGTATGAAAAGAAAAAAATTAAGGATTTTTAAAATCATCTCTACTAAAATATCAAGCCTGGCTATTTAGGGTACGGATCAACATGCTAGTAGTATTTAAAATAAAATATCTGTGATCTCTATGTATATAGTTACCTTAAATAATTCATGTTACAATAATTCTAGTTCAATAAAAAAAATCAAAAGAAAAAACTGGTGCTATTAAAAATCAAGAATTTAAGAACAAAATATAAATTAAAAAAATAACAAAACATATATACAATGCTAAAAACAACATTGAATCTGCTATTTTTTAAGTATAAATAAATAAATAAATATATATATATATATATATATATTTTTTTTTTTTTAAAATTTTATTTTATTAATATATAATATATTTAAAGTTAAATATGTTTTTATGTCAAACTATTTTCAAAAAAATTATTTTAGTCAAAATTATGTAAAATAAAGTTATATATAAAGTGTTTTATATAATATGATTTAAAAAATAAATATAATTTTTAAAAATAGTTTCAAGGAAACATATTTAATCTATATATTTATATTTAATTAATATATTTAAATAAGATACAAAATGTTGTCTAAATAAAACTCAACAGCATAGGTTTTATCCTTCAAATAATGTAAAACTCAAGTAATTATTTGAATTAAAAATAATAATTACTAAAATGTTTAAACTAAAGAATATTTTTATTTTAAATTATTATTTAAATTTTTAAAAATAATAAGTATAAGGATAAAAATTGAAAAAAACCAAGTAGCCTGCACTGCACACATTATCTACTAAATTTAAAAAGACCCACCCACAACGGTTTTGTGTTCACATGATTAAAGACAACTATGCAAAAAAAAAAAAACATTATGTTCACTTCACACACAAACATACGGATAGGTACTCTAATAATTCCATGGTTTTTGAAGGTCAAAAACAGTACAGCCATCAACTTGTGCATATTGCGGGCAATCCATTCAGGAGGAGATACATGAGTCATGAGCCATAGCCATTACTTGGATTTCAAATGACTTTTATGTAACCAAAAACTATATTTCAAGTTTACATTGATATTTCAATAGGTAAATGATTTAAAATAGTCAAAATGTTTTTTCAGTGAACTGACTTAATTATTTTTGTACTTATAGATTAAAAGATTGATGGATATTTTTGTTGATGCTTTTGCATAATTGTTATTATATACATATATTAATATATTATTAAGTACAAGTAAAAAAATTCAATCTTTAATACAGAAGACTACTATTTAAGTATTGTTTGAGCAGTCACTCTCGTCAGTCAAGCTAAAGAAAACCTTAAGAGAGATGATAGCCTCTATTCATCAAATGTTCTTCACTCACAATGAATGATTTCTCATTTAGTGGAGGCTTATAGAATTTTGGGTGAATTTTTAATCTTTGTTTTTCTAAGGTTTTTACAACATATTGTAGCCTAACAAGAAGAAAATATCAGAGAAAGTAATATTTTATGAGTTTTATTATTGTAGTATTGGTTAGATTAATGTGATGTACGTGTTAAATACATTTAAATGTTCTATAGTAGTCATACAAAATTGTAGTATATGTCTTATTCATAATAGTAGTTAGTTTTGTTATGTTTTGTTTGCATGATTACCCGTGAAAAAGCCATAATTGATGTCCATCACACGAGGGTGCGCAAAACAGACACAAATT
>JAFNIE010000198.1:0-48220 GCA_027742785.1 Vigna reflexopilosa
TTCCCTTATAAGAACGAGAAAGCCGTCCCATGGAGATATGGGGCAACTGCATTAGATGAGGGAGAATATGCAAATCCGACTGTGGAAAACATATCAGGCATTGGTGGAATCTTTACACCACCAGAATTGGCGATAGAAAGAACCAATGATAGGGAAGCAACAATGGCTGCAAAAGCAAAGGAGTTCTTGAGGGGGAAGAACGTGGAGGCCGAGGAGACCCCCGACAAAGAGGAGAAGAGGGAAATATCTGAAGAAGAAGTTGGGGAATTCCTAAAGTTCATACAGCAGAGTGAGTACAAAGTGGTGGAACAGTTGAACCGCATGCCTGCCCGGATCTCCTTGCTAGAATTACTCATGCACTCTGCCTCCCACCGAAAGTTGTTGATGAAGATACTCAGTGAGGCTCATGTGGAGCAAGGTATTTCTCTAAACAAGTTCGAGGGCATTGTTGGCAACATCGTTGCTAATAATTACCTCACCCTATGGATAAATGATATGAGGTATACTAACCTCGTGGAGGGTGTACAAACCCTGTGGATGAATGGTGTGAGGTGTACAAACCCTATGGATGAATGGTGTCAGGTGTACTAACCTCGTGGAGGGTGTACAAACCCTGTGGATGAATGATATGAGGTGTACTAACCTCGTGGAGGGTGTACAAACCCTATGGATGAATGATGTGAGGTGTACTAACCTCGTGGAGGGTGTACAAATCCTATGGATGAATGATATGAGGTGTACTAACCTCGTGGAGGGTGTACAAACCCTGTGGATGAATGATATGAGGTGTACTAACCTCGTGGAGGGTGTATAAACCCTGTGGATGAATGATGTGAGGTGTACTAATCTCGTGGAGGGTGTACAAACCCTATGGATGAATGATATGAGGTGTACTAACCTCGTGGAGGGTGTACAAACCCTGTGGATGAATAATGTGAGGTGTACTAACCTCGTGGAGGGTGTACAAACCCTGTGGATGAATGATGTGAGGATCAATAGGCTCGACGAGTGCCTTGAGGTGTGTTATCGTAGAAAAAACTCTTGGATTCAGATCTTTTTTGAAGAAACATTGGTAAATACTGAGCAAAGCATTAGAGAGATTTAGATATAAAGGTCTGCTAACCTTTTTCACCACTTCATTTTCCCCTTACGGATTTTTGAACAATTTTCTTTGCTTTCTATGAAATGATGTTATGATGGTGCATGAATGCATATGAGCCATTGGTTTCGTTCCCTTCCTTTGCTCTCGCTTTCTCTTTCTTACACCTTTTTTTCTTTTGTTTTGTTTTTTTTTTTTTTTTTGAAAATTCTATGCTTGGAATCTGTTGTCAATGTTGACGTCAAACGCGATGTACGTTCGAAATGCATTCAATCAAAATAATGTCAAGAAGCAGTGGGTTCTTTGATGAAAGGAAGAGAACGTAACTAGGGGTTCAAATTCCCTCTAGCACTAGCTTGAACCTGAAAAGGTGCGGGAGATGAGTATGAAAGGTAGATGGTTGAATGATTACCTGTGGGTAACGTTAGCATTTGAATTTTTCTTACTTTGGGAGGTGTTGTTAGTATCTACACATGCATGGCCCGCAAGGGCTGCCCCAACTTTGTTGCGTATAGTAAACTTGATTTGGAGAGGTGGAAAGGTTCGGGTAGGAAGGATTGCCCCAATTTGGCGATTCTTGATTGACGGGGAGACTTCACATTTTTTGTCTTTTCTCTTTTTTTTCGATGTTTTTATTTTCTTTCCTCTTTTTTTCTTTTCTTTTGAGTGATTGTGTCATTCACCACATCATTTCGTTTCAGGGTTAAATTCGTGAGAAAGATTAGGACAAACAGTCTTCAGTCAGCGTGGACTTTTATTGGCTTGTACCGTGGCTAAAGGTCAAAGGGTTTTGAAAGAAATGGATAATGAAGGCTCAAATAAGTGTTTGGCAGTTAAATTGTTTCAACAAGAATCATTTGCAAGGTGTCGAGTCAACCATCCCTAGAGATTTGAAACTTCGGGCGTCCTTTTATTTTCATTGCTATTTTTTTCTTTCTTTTCTTCCCCTTTTGGGTTGCTTGCTTCGTTGTCTCTGTTGTGTACTTCTTTGAGACTTTATATATATATATATATATATATATATATTATATATATATATATATATATATATATATATATTTTTTTTTTTTTCTTTTTTTCTCTTTTTCTTTTCAGAAATCCCCTCCTTGATTTTGGATGCCCTTGATGTACCCTTTAGGTTGACATCGATGTGCTAATGATTCTTGTCGAGGGTGATGAAAACAATTATAATTTATGGCTCAAACGGGGTGCAATTGGATAAACTTCTTTTAACGTTTGGATAAAGAAAAAAAAATGGCCACACGTCACTTTGAATCTTTGCTTACCTTACTTTCTCGCGACTTTAGCCCTGGAATAAAACTCGGTAGTGGTTGACACATTGACTTCATTATTTTTTCTTTCTCTTCTTTCTTCTTTTTTTTTATTATTTATTTTTTATCTCCCAATCAACAGATCGTTGGGGATGTGTACCATGATGAACACTGCCCTAGTATTGTATTCATGACAATCCTTTGTTTTAATGGGAAACGAAAAGGTTGAGGGTTCAAGTAGTATGAATGCAGATGCTCTAGCCGGAAAAGATCGATGGTTACCCCCAAAACCTTGCATCAGGAGAGGACCCAACTTTGGTATTTTCAAAATTTATTTTGCTTTCGCTCTTCGAAAACACTATGCCCTTGACAACCTCATTGACAACGAATTCAACATGTGTCTTTTCGTTTGCTCTTT
This sequence comes from Vigna reflexopilosa, assembly GCA_027742785.1. Classification (NCBI taxonomy): domain Eukaryota; kingdom Viridiplantae; phylum Streptophyta; class Magnoliopsida; order Fabales; family Fabaceae; genus Vigna; species Vigna reflexopilosa. The sequence continues at coordinate 2,789 of JAFNIE010000198.1, forward strand.
TTTTTTATTATTATTTTTTTTTACGACACCCACCAGGACAGAGCTAAGCCGACTGAATACCCGTGATGCTTTTATTGACATTCGTTCAATTATTTTCGTTTTCATTCCTCTTTATTTACCTAAACAGCTCAGCGCGACATGCAATAATTTCAGAAAGTATGAACAAAAATTAATATGCGGTATTTATTTAATGAAATAACACAGATTACAACAATTTAAAAGGCAATGTTAATATTCGCTAACGGCAACCCCTATCACGGAATCATCATACATAGAACTTTTTGACCGCATCAGAATTAACCGGTAACGGTAATTCCTCCCCATCCATCCTTGTGAGAATTAGTGCCCCACCAGAGAATGCTTTCTTCACCACAAACGGCCCTTCGTAGTTTGGGGTCCACTTGCCGCTATGATCTTTTTGGATGGGCAAAATCCTCTTCAACACCAGTTCGCCTTCATGAAACTTTCTTGGGTGCACCCTTTTGTCAAACGCCTTCTTCATTCTCCTTTGATACAGCTGTCCATGACACACTGCTGTTAACCTTTTTTCTTCGATAAGGTTGAGTTGGTCGAATCGGGTTTGAACCCACTCAGCTTCCTCTAACTTAGTTTCCATTAACACGCGTAAGGAGGGAATTTCGACCTCAAATGGAAGTACCGCTTCCATCCCATACACTAGCGAGAACGGCGTGGCCCCAGTTGATGTTCGTACTGATGTGCGGTATCCGTGCAAAGCGAAAGGAAGCATTTCGTGCCAATCCTTGTAGGTGACCACCATCTTCTGCACAATCTTCTTGATGTTCTTGTTAGCAGCCTCTACTGCCCCATTCATCTTTGGACGATAAGGAAAGGAATTATGGTGGTGAATTTTGAATTCCTCACATAACTCCGCCATCATCTGATTGTTCAGGTTGGTAGCGTTATCAGTGATGATCTTGTTAGGTAGCCCATACCTACAGATCAACTCCTTCCTTATGAATCTAACCACAACCTTTCTAGTCACGTTGGCATACGAAGCAGCCTCAACCCAATTGGTGAAATAGTCGATTGCGACTAGTATGAAGCGATGTCCATTTGACGCTTTTGGTTCTATAGCTCCGATGACATCTATTCCCCACATCGAAAATGGCCATGGTGCAGACAACACGTTCAGAGTAGTGGGTGGCACATTGATATTATCTGCATATATCTGACATTTCTCACACTTTCTCACGTGTATGCAACAATCATTTTCCATGGTCAACCAGAAGTAACCAGCTCTTAAGATCTTCCTAGCCATCGAATGTCCATTCATGTGTGTACCAAATGTACCTTCGTGCACTTCTTTCAATATCAACTCGGCTTCCTTTGCATCCACACATCTGAGGAGAACCATGTCATGGTTTCTCTTGTAGAAAACATCCCCACTTAAGATGAAACTGCCGGCCAACCTTCTTAGTGCTCTTTTATCGTTTTCAGACGCATCCTCAGGGTATTCTCGGGTTTTAAGATAACGCTTGATATCAAAGTACCAAGGTTTACCGTCTAACTCCTCCTCGATGAAGTGGCAATATGCTGGCTCTGCATGGCTTTTCATTTTGATTCTTGGTAATTCTGCATCTTGATCAACCTCAAACATTGACGACAAGGTAGCCAGTGAGTCTGCTAATTGATTATCTTCTCGCGGTATATGGTTAAATGTGATGGAATCGAAATACTCCATTAATCCCCTGATGTAAGCTTGGTAGGGAATTAATTTTGTATCCCTAGTTTCCCATTCTCCTCTCAGTTGATGGATGACCAAAGCTGAATCTCCATACACATCCAGAATTTTTGCCTTAGACTCAATTGCTGCTCGAATACCCATGGCACAGGCTTCATATTCAACGATGTTATTTGTGCAGCTAAAACACAACCTTGCCGTCATTGGTATATACTGACGCTCTGGGGAGATAAGCACTGCCCCTATTCCATGTCCCATCACATTCGAGGCTCCGTCGAATAACACTGTCCATGCTTTTTCGTTTCGGTCTTCTTTGTTCTCTTCGAATAAAGCCATGATATCCTCATCGGGAAATTCAGGTTGCATTGGTTGATAATCACAAAGAGGTTGATGAGCCAGGTATTCTGCTAGTGCACTACCCTTGACAGATTTTTGAGTGACATATACGATGTCGTACTCCGACAATAGCATCTGCCATCGAGCTATCCTTCCAGTAAGAGCAGGCTTTTCAAAAATATACTTGATAGGATCCATCTTGGATATCAACCATGTGGAATGACTCAACATGTATTGCCTTAAACGATGAGCGGCCCATGCCAATAAAGCCCAACAATTTCCCGGATTTCACTCCAAATGTACATTTAGCGGGATTCAGCCTAAGCTTATACTTCCTCAATCTCTCGAATAACTTTCTCAAGTTGAGGACGTGTTCTTCTTCTGATTCGGACTTCGCGATCATGTCGTCCACATAAACTTCAATCTCCTTGTGCATCATATCATGGAAAAGTGCCACCATCGCCCTTTGATATGTTGCCCCAGCATTCTTGAGTCCAAAAGACATCACTTTATAACAAAATGTGCCCCACAATGTAATAAACGTCGTCTTTTCCACATCTTCTGGCGCCATCTTGATCTGGTTATACCCCGAAAAACCATCCATGAACGAAAACAGTGAATACTTGGCTGTATTATCAACTAGGGTGTCGATGTGTGGTAATGGGAAATTATCCTTTGGGCTTGCGCGATTCAAATCTCGATAATCGACACACATCCGAACTTTACCATCCTTCTTAGGCACTGATACAATGTTTGCTACCCATTCTGGGTATCTCGCCACAGCTAGAAACCCTGCATCGAATTGCTTTTGTACCTCCTCCTTGATCTTCAAGGACATTTCCGGTTTCATTCTTCTTAGCTTTTGCTTTACCGGTGGTCATTCCGGCTTGAGTGGGAGCTTGTGTTGTACAATATCTGTATCGAGGCCTGGCATGTCATTGTAAGACCAAGCAAACACATCCCTGAACTCCCTCAATAAGACACACAATTTTTCTTTCACTTCTGCTTTCATGGCTGTACCGATCTTCACCTCCTTTACCTCATCCTCATTCCCTAAATTGAGTACTTCAACATCTTCCTGGTGAGGTTTCATCTCCTTACACTCTTGTTCCACTAGTCTTAACAGTTCAGGAGGGGGTTCCGGGTCATCATCACAATCATCTTCCGTATTATTGATAGGGCGCCCAAAATCAGGAATATCGACATAATTACTTTCAAAACATTCATTGTCATATCTGCATTATTTAAGTTTACGAAAAGGAAATAAATAAACGAAAAACGACGAGGAATGCAAAATGATGATAAAACACAAACAAACACACTTTGATTATCGCGCTGAGCATAACAAACTAAAAGCGTCAACCCGTAAGTCATGAATCCTAAAGCCCCGGGTAAAGCTATAGGATTAATTAAAGTTATTACATCTTATTCAAATTAAGCATCACGGGCAAATCCAGCATCTTCCAGTTGTCGAGTCGTGCATCCGGGGAGCAGGCCCACACGAAACTGGAGCCTTCCGATCCATCTTCATCTCCCACAGCTGCTATGTGGCCAGCGTTAACCCAACCAGCGCTACGAAAGCTCTCCTTGAGGTCACAGATACGAATTCTTCCCACTTTGGGCTCCCGTCTTTCCACCCGAGCCAGACTGCGTTCTCTCCTTTCTTCCATCAGCCTTCTCTTGTCCTCTTTGGTGGGCTTGTACCCTAGGCCATATCTGTATCTATTCTCAACGACCTTTAGGGGGAAGGTTCGCCCCTGCCCATACTTGCCTAAACCTTTACCAGGCGTATACCCCTCTTTCAGCAAGACTTTGGCCATCATGATAGAAGCATGCGACAAATGAGGGTTTACTGGGAATGGCTCCACATAGGCATTTCCCACAATCTCCAATGACTGGAAAACTGTCTCAAAAGCTTCCTCAGCCATCTCAATATAACGCGTGGATGATGGTCCGCTCACAAGGAGGTCCTCCTCTCCTGATACTATCACCAGCTTATCTCCCATAATATATTTTAGCTTTTGGTGTAGTGTGGAAGGCACAACCCCTGCAGAATGGATCCAGGGGCGACCCAACAGACAACTATAGGCCGGGAGGATGTCCATGACTTGGAATGTCACTTGAAAGACACACGGACCGACTTGGACTGGTAGCTCAACCTCTCCCATCACTTCCCTCTTACTACCATCAAAGGCTCTCACAATCATAGAACTTGGCTTCATATGCATTCCGTCACTGGGTAGCTTCTCCAAGGTTGCTTTTGGCATGACGTTCAGGGAGGATCCATTATCCACTAAGACACGTGCTATCACATGATCCAGGCATTTCACAGAGACATGAAGGGCTTTGTTATGACCTCTCCCCTCAACAGGTATCTCTTCATCAGTGGTTAGTACACCTCATATCATTCATGCACAGGGTTTGTACACCCTCCACGAGGTTAGTACACCTCATAGCATTCACCCATAAGGTTAGTACACCTCGTATAATTCATTCATAGGATTAGTACACCTCATATCGTTCATCCATAGGGTTTGTACACCCTCCACGAGGTTAGCACACCTCACATCACTCGTTCAGGGTTTGTACACCTCGTTCCCCTGAAGCACGGTTTTGGTTCAGCGTTTCAAGCCCAGTCTTGTCTGGCGCCTCTAGTTTTTCTGTGATTTTGGGCCCTCTGCTCGGCAATGGTCGAATCCATGTTTTCATTTCGTGTTGTTGGCCCTCTGCTCGGCAACGGTCAATTCCAATTTGTTGTTCTGCGATTTCGGCCCTCCGCTCGGCAATGGTCGAATCCAGGTTTTCGTTTCATGTTGTTGACCCTCTGCTCGGCAACGGTCAAATCCAGCTTGTTGTTTTATGTTTTGGCTCCCTACTGGGCAAGGGTTGCCTTCTTTTATTGCAATCTCACATTTTGCATGGATTTGGCTAATCTTAGGTCTCGTATTCATTTTCCTTCCTTTCGCCTCCTTAGAAATCCAGACGAAATTAGTATTTCTATCTTTACTTATCTTTTACAATATAATATGAAAACATCACTTTGTCATATTATCTAGTAAAATCTAAGTAAAGAGGGGCAGCTGTCAATATCGAATTTCGTCCGGATTGGTTTTTTGGCTTTACCTTAGACCGTTCTCCTTTGTTTTATTATTTACCCTTTTTTATTTTTATTTTTATTTTTATTTTATTATTTTCGTTTTTTTATTTCTATTTATTTATTTATTTATTTTCTTAATAGTTTATTTGTGTCTTTAGTTTTTTTTTTTTAGTTTTTACCTTTTAGTTTATTAAAAAAAGAAAAGAAAAGAATTAAGAAAAGGGGGCGTTTTTGTCTTTAGTGAAAAGCGTAAAAAAAAAAAAAAAAAAAAAAAAAAAAAAAAGAGGAAACAGTGTGTGTGCGGGAAGGGGGGCAGGAAACCGTTTCTGCAGAGTGCGGGGGTGTGGCAGAGACGTTTTGGAGTCTACAGAATTGGCACATACACGATTTGGTATACGGAATTGCAGAGTGGCAGAAAAAGCACAGAAAAGCATAGAGAAAGGGGGATATGAGGGAGAGCTATAATAGGGGCCTGGATCGAAAAAAAAGAAATCCATTGCTGGAGATTGGAGAGCAAAGAGAGGAGTGTGCAAGGGGTGGGAAGAGCAGAGGAAAAGCGAAAGCGAGTCCACAATAGAGGAAGGAGAGGGCTAATCGTTTCATTGAAGGTAAGTATCCCTAATTTATGTTATCCGCATTCGTTCATAGTCATACTGGTATGAATTTTCGATTATCCTGCTGTTTCATCCACTATTCCATTCATTTACATCCAATATTCATGCTCGCATCACCTTAATGCGAGTTGTGATTCCCCATTATACTATCTTCCTTCAGTTGCTAGACCGAATAGGCTGTCATTCACGTAGGGCTCTTGCTCCAGCTTCCACTTCGCATCTGCATCGCTAGCAAACAACCACCATCGTCATTATCATATTTCAGCCCCTGAAGCACCCAAGGTCACGAACAGAGAGCACTAAAATAGATTCCATTCCAGCCTCATCCTACCCTTAACCATCTTCACCCATTTCCCGACTCCAACCTTTGTCTCCCTCCCTCGCAAGCCTCCATCAACCCCTTTGATCCTCTACTCCTCTGGTCATCGTGTTCACACCCGTAACCACCTCCAACAAGCATAACCCAATCAACACACAAGGCAGAACAAATCCAGCATTCACCTCTCACATTCAGATGTACACAACACAAACTCGTAATTTTCAATCCCGGTAAAACGTCAAATCAATCAATGCCAAATTAATCAGTAAATCAATAAAAAACGATAAAAATTAGGGGAAGAAGAGACGGAAAGGTGGTGTTGCGGGGACGATTAGCAGTTGAGAAAATCTTCGAAGGGAGAGGGACGAGAGTGACGTTGGTGGCGCCGGTGAGGAAGCGCGCTCCAGCTAGAGGCGACGGTGGCCGGCTCTGGCAGAGGCGGCGGCAGGCGGTGCCCGAGGTGGAAAAGCCTCAACCCTAGGCTAGTGCGAGAGAAGCGAGGGAGAGAAGGCAGTGGCGCCGCGGTCGGCAGTGGGTCTGGTGGCGCGAGTTGTCACCGGCGAGGCCAAGGCGCGTTCTGGTTGAGGCGACGGTGGCCGGCGCTGGCATAGGAGGCGGTGAGCCTGCGGAGAGAGTAAGAGACCTTGGGTCTCTGGAGAGTGTGTGAGCTGAGGGAGCGAGCTTACGAGAGAGTGTTGGATCTGAGTGGGTGAGGAATGGAACTAAACTTTGTATGTTTGTTGGGGAATCAATGTAATCTTTTGAAGCTCTCATATATGGAATTTGTGTTTACATCTTTTATTTAAGATCTATGCTTTCTTTCATCATTAGTTAGGGTTTTTCCTCTTTGCTTAATGCTTGCATTGTTTAACTCATTCGATGCATGATTATTGGTTTTGTCGATACGGGCACGTACGGGAAAGTCAAGATCTGGGGAATTTCTCCCAATATTATATTAGTTGTCGTTAAGCTCCTGCACATATGAACTAATTATTAGGAATGCTAGGAATTGTATGAACTCGTGATTAGGGAGAAGCCTTCTTGAAAGGTACTTTAGAGAGTGGCATTAACAATGATGATTTGAATGTTGAATTCCTAAAAGATATGAGAGTGGATAAGATGAAATTGACCTCCAACAACATATTCATACATATATTTCATTGAAAGTGTTTATCTTTTGTTTTTTTTGCCATTGATCAAAACTTCATGCATACATATTTCATTTTCGTCTTTTGCATATAAAAATCCAAATATTTCGTCTTTAAGTCTTAGCTAATCAGTAAACCACACAACTAAACTAGGTCGTGAGTGCTTTGGGAAGAACGATACTTGGTCTTACCAAGTTTATTACTTGAACGATTCGGTCATACTTGCCGATTGAAAAACAAGTTTGTGACATCATATTTTGGTGTTCCTAAATTTGTCCATCACCTCCACTTTCTCCACTTCCTCCACTTTCTCCACTTCCTCCACTTCCTCCACTTCCTCCACTTCCTTCACTTCGTCATTTTCGTCTACTTCGTCAACTTCGTCCACTTCGTCAACTTTGTGAACTTCATTCACTTCGTCCACTTCGTCCACTTCGTCCACTTCGTCAACTTTGTCATCTTCGTCAACTTCGTCCACTTCCTCTACTTCCTCCACTTCCTCCACTTCCTCCACTTCCTCAACTTCGTCCACTTCGTCCCACTCGTCCACTTGGTCAACTTCGTCAAATTCGTCCACTTCGTCAACTTTATAAACTTCGTCCACTCTTCTTCCACTTCGTCCCCTTCATCCACTTCGTCCACTTCCTCCTCTTCGTCCACTTCTTTCTCTTCGTTCATTTCGTCCACTTCCTCCAGTTCCACGACTTCCTCCAATTTTTCCACTTCATCCACTTCCTCCACTTCCTCCACTTCCTTCACTCTTCTTCCACTTCGTCCACTTCGCCTACTTCCACCACTTCCTCCACTTGCTCCACTTCGTCCACTTCCTCCAATTCCTCCACTTCGTCCAGTTCGTCCTCTTCATCCACTTCGTCCACTTAATCATTGTTGTCCAATTCGTCCACTACGTCAACTTCGTCCACTTCGATCACTTCGTCAACTTCGTCCACCTCGTCCACTTCGTTAACTTCGTCCACTTCGTCAAATTCGTCCACTTCGTCAACTTTATAAACTTAGTCCACTTCCACGACTTGCTCCATTTTTCCCACATCATCGACTTCCTCCATTTCCTCCACTCTTCTTCCACTTCGTCCACATCTTCGTCGACTTCCTCCACTTCGTCCACTTAATCCTCTTCGTCCACTTCGTCATTTTCGTCCACTTCGTGCCCTTTGTCAAATTCGTCCACCTCCTCAACTTCTTCCACTTCCTCCACTTCGTCGACTTCGTCCACTTCGTCAACTACGTCAATTTCGTCCACATCCTCCACTTCCTCCACTTTCTCCACTTCCTCCACTTCCTCCACTTCCTCCACTTCTTCAACTTCGTCATTTTCGTCTACTTCGTCAACTTCGTCCGCTTCGTCACCTTTGTGAACTTCGTCCACTTCGTTAACTTCGTCCACTTCGTCCACTTCGTCATCTTCATCAACTTCGTCCACTTCCTCCACTTCCTCCACTTCGTCAACTTCGTCCACTTCCTCAAATTCGTCCACTTCGTCAACTTTATAAACTTCGTCCAGTTCGTCCACTCTCTCCACTTCCTCCACTTCTTCTACTTCCTCCACTTCCTTCACTTCGTTCACTTCGTTCACTTCTTCTTCCACTTCGTCCACTTCCTCCGCTTCCACCACTTCCTCCACTTCCTCCACTTCCTCCACTTCCTCCACTTCGTCAACTTCGTCCACTTCGTCCACTTCCTCCACTTCCTCCCCTTCCTCAACTTCGTGAACATCCTCCACTTCGTCAACTTCGTCCACTTCATCTCCTTCGTCCACTTCCTCCACTCCCTCCACTTCCTCCACTTCGTCCATTTCGTCCACTTTGTCCACTTCATCATTTTCGTCCATTTCGTCAACCTCCTCCACTTACTCCACTTCGTGAACTTCGTCCACTTCGTCAACTTCGTCCACTTCGTCAACTTCGTCCACTTCGTCCGCTTAGTCCACTTCGTCAACTTCGTCCACTTCCTCCACTTCCTCCACTTCGTCAACTTCGTCCACTTCCTCCACTTCGTGCACTTCCTCCACTTCCTCCACTTCCTCCACTTCCACCACTTCATCCACCTTCTCACCTTTCTCCACTTCGTGCTCTTCGTCCATTTCGTCCACTTCATCAACTTCGTCATCTTCGTCAACTTCGTCCACTTCCTCTACTTCGTCCACTTCTTCCACTTCCTCCACTGTCTCCACTTCCTCCACTTCGTCCGCTTCGTCAAATTCGTCCCCCTCGTCCACTTCGTCAACTTCGTCCACTTCGTCAACTTCGTCCACTTCGTCAAATTCGTCCACTTTGTCAACTTTATAAACTTCGTCCACTCTCCTTCCACTTCGTCCACTTAGTTCCCTTCGTCCACTTCCTCCATTTCCTCCACTTCCTCCTCTTCGTCCACTTCTTTCTCTTCGTTCATTTCGTCTACTTCCTCCACTTCCACCACTTCCTCCAATTTTTCCACTTCATCCACTTCCTCCACTTCCTCCTCTTCCTCCACTCTTCTTCCACTTCCTCCTCTTCCTCCACTTCCTCCACTTCCTCCACTTTCTCCACTTCCTCCACTTCCTTCACTTCGTCATTTTCGTCTGCTTCGTCCACTTCGTCAACTTTGTGAACTTCGTCCACTTCGACAACTTCGTCCACTTCGTCCACTTCGTCCACTTCGTCAACTTCGTCATCTTCGTCAACTTCGTCATCTTCGTCAACTTCGTCCACTTCCTCTACTTCGTCCACTTCGCCAACTTCCTCCACTTCTTCCACTTCCTCTACTTCCTCCACTTCGTCAACGTCGTCCCCCTCGTCCACTTCGTCAACTTCGTCCACTTCGTCAAACTCGTCCACTTTGTCAACTTTATAAATTTTGTCCACTCTTCTTCCACTTCTTCCACTTCGTCCCCTTCGTCCACTTCGTCCACTTCGACCACTTCTTCCTCTTCGTCCACTTCTTCCTCTTCGTTCATTTCGTCCACTTCCTCCACTTCCACCACTTCCTCCAATTTTTCCACTTCCTCCACTTCCTCCACTTCCTCCACTTCGTCCACTCTTCTTCCACTTCCACCACTTCCACCACTTCCTCCACTTCCTCCACTTCGTCCACTTCGTCCAATTCCTCCACTTCGTCCTCTTCGTCCACCTCGTCCACTTCATCATTTTTGAACAATTCGTCCACTACGTCCACTTCCTCCACTTCCTCCACTTCCTCCTCTTCATCCACTTCTTCCTCTTCGTTCATTTCGTCCACTTCATCAACTTCGTCCACTTCCTCCACTCCGTCCACTTCCTTCACTCCGTCCACTTCCTCCACTCCCTCCACTTCCTCCACTTCGTCCATTTTGTCCACTTTGTCCACTTGGTCCACTTCATCATTTTCGTCCATTTCGTCAACCTCCTCCACTTACTCCACTTCGTGAACTTCGTCCACTTCGTCAACTTCGTCCACTTAGTCCACTTCGTCAACTTCGTCCACTTCCTCCTATTCCTCCACTTCGTCAACTTCGTACACTTCCTCCACTTCCTCCACTTCGTCCACTTCCTCCACTTCCTCCACTTCCTCCACTTCCACCACTTCATCCACTTTCTCACCTTTCTCCACTTCGTGCTCTTCGTCCATTTCGTCCACTTCTTCAACTTCGTCATCTTCGTCAACTTCGTCCACTTCTTCCACTTCCTCCAGTGTCTCCACTTCCTCCACTTCGTCCACTTTGTCAAATTCGTCCCCCTCGTCCACTTCGTCAACTTTATAAACTTCGGCCACTCTTCTTCCACTTCGTCCACTTCGTTCCCTTCGTCCACTTCCTTCATTTCCTCCACTTCCTCCTCTTCGTCCACTTCTTCCTCTTCGTTCCTTTCGTCTACTTCCTCCACTTCCACCACTTCCTCCAATTTTTCCACTTCATCCACTTCCTCCACTTCGTGTACTCTTCTTCCACTTCGTCCACTTCCTCCACTTTTTCCACTTCCTCCACTTCCTCCAACTCGTCCACTTCGTCCAATTCGTCCACTACGTCAGCTTCATGAAGTTCGTCAACTTCGTCCACTTCGTCCACTTCGTCCACCTCGTCCACTTCGTCAACTTCGTCCACTTCGTCAACTTCTTTAACTTCGTCCACTTCGTCAACTTCCACCACTTCCTCCACTTCTTCCACTTCCACCACTTCCTCCACTTTTTCGACTTCATCCACTTCCTCCACTTCGTCCACTTCTTCCACTTCGTCAACTTCGTCCACTTCCTCCACTTTGTCCACTTCGTCATTTTCTTCAACTTCGTCAACTTGGTCCCCTTTGTCAACTTCCTCCACTTCCTCCACTTCCTCCACTTCATCCACTTCTTCTTCCACTTCTTCAACTTCCTCCACTTCCTCCACGTCCTCCACTTCCTCCACTTCTTCTACTTGTTTCACATTCCACTTCGTCAACTTCGTCCACTTCCTCTACTTCCTCCACTTTGTCCACTTCGTGCACTTGGTCCACTTCGTCATTTTCGTCAACTTCGTCAACTTCGTTCCCTTTGATGCGGGCTGTCGCGGCCCATCAAATTTGATGTGCATTAAAGAATGGAGTATAGTGCTAGGAAGTGACTCCTAGGTCATCTCTCAAGGACCAAATGTGGTTCTAGTCTTAGGTTAAACACGTAGTGAGGGGTTTTTGAAAGTATTTTTGTGATTCAAAATGAACTAAATTAAAACTGGAAATTAAATACAACCAAACATAATTGAAAAATTGAAATAAATGAACAAAGCAAGAAGACCAAACGATCCTACAGATGACCGAACGGTTCTACATTGAGACCGAACGATCTCTAAAGCAAGTGAGGAAATTGTAAATACACAAAGATAAAGAAGTCGAACGAATTAGATAACATAGTGCACAGAAACAGTAAACTGAACGGTCCTAAAACAAGATGTGTGAACTACTCAAATTAAAATCAGTGTGTGCTTGCTGCTGAATTAAAAATCCTAATTTCATCCCTCAATCACCATGCGTATCAATTGCTCTCCCTTCCAGCCGCCCCCTTTCACTCAATGCAATAAATTGAAATGTGCTCTTTATTTCAATAAAAATCAGCGGAAGCAAGTGTGTGGAAGTTATTGAATGCAACTAGTAAGTTAATAAATTAAGAGTACTTGTACCAATTGAAATGGAATAAGGCTTGGAAGAAAACGGAAATAAAGTTTGGAAGAAAAGTGCATTTGCTGAATCCAATTGATGTAACCGAGAATAAATTGAAGCACCATTGAAATGAAACAAATAAAATAAACAAGGCTTTAGCTGAACATTGATGTAACCGAGAATGGATGTGACAATTGCAATGAAAATGTTGGAAGTGGACGTAGCTTTCTAGAAAAAAAGTAAAAGAAAATTCCTTTCACCAAGGCATGACACATTTGCTAACGTAAAGCCTTTCTCCAAAATGAAAGATGCTCCCTTGCAGCCGTGACAACAACTTCCCAGCGTGCAGCTCCTTGTGGCAGTGCTCTCCTCTTCTGTGACGGCTGGCTCCTCACACGTCCAGTCCTCGCTTTCTTCAATTTAGAATCAAAACTAAAACCTTGTTACTTCCAGGACGTGACAACAGCTTCCAAGATGAAAGATATGAATCCCCTAAATTTCTACTGGAATCAAAAGGAAATAAAGAACCAGTGCAAAAAAAATGCTAGCTGAAACAGCGTGTTTTTCTCATTTCCGTAATAGCCCCCAAGGTGGCGGCTCCCACACATGTCTCCCCGTGAAACCCTCCCTTCTGCTTGCTGGACCCTCTTTTGAAGCTAGGTGACTCCTCTCCTACGTGCTGATGGCAGGCCGTGACACCTCCCAAGCTGGACGTGAAGGAGCCCACCTTGTGCTATTGCTTATGCTTTTGGGTCATGGCAGCTGCTGCTGGCCTCTCCTTTTGAACATCCCCTGCTCTCTGTGAATCAGCACACCTCTTTTTCTCCGCTGCTGGAAGCGTGAAGCCCGCTTGGACGTGTGAAGGCCTGTTGTTGTCCGTGCACCAGCGTGGCAGCCATTCTCCAAGGATCCAGCACCGTGTGATTACTTGGACGTGTGCTACTGGGCTGCCTCCGTGTGCTCACCAAAATTCCATTACCGTGCACCCCTTCTCATGCTGCTAGGCCGCCTGCTGGATGTAGCTCTTCATTTCCCCAAGTGCACCTTTGCAATTTGCTGGTAGCTGGACCGTGATGTGGAGTGCAACATGGAGAGCGTGATGGGCCTCTTATCTCCGTGTTCACCCCTCCAATTGAAGGCAATTTCTGGGCTGTGTGCTTTGCTGGATGTCACCCTTTTTCCAATTGAAATACCCCTTCACAAAAGTCCCAAGACAAAAATCACCGTAGTGCCCTCCTAATGTCCCAAATATTATCCAACAATTTCCCTACAACCAATAATGCAAATAATTAGCTTTAGATAATTCAAATTAATTAAAATAAGAATTTCTGATCAAATTAAGCACAATTAGCCAAAATGGGAAAATACTGGACATTCAAGCATAATTCCCTGATTAAATCTAACACAATAAGCTAAGTGAAATCGAGAAAATATTGACTCATCACCCTTCGTCAACTTCCTCCACTTCATCCACTTCTTCCACTTCTTCCACTTCCTCCACTTCGTCCACTTCCTCCACTTCTTCCACTTCTTCCACTTCCTCCACTTCCTCCACGTCCTCCACTTCCTCCACTTCTTCTACTTGCTTCACTCTCAACTTCGTCAATTTCTTCTTCCACTTCCTCGACTTCGTCCATTTCGTCCACTTCGTCCAATTCATCCACTACGTCAACTTCGTCCAGTTCGTCCCCTTCGTCCACATCATCCACTTCGTCCACTTCGTCAACTTCTCCCACCTCGTCCACTTCGTCAACTTTGTCCACTTCGTCAACTTCGTCCACTTCGTCAACTTCGTCCACTTCGTCAACTTCCTCCACTTCCTCCACTTCTTTCACTTCCTCCACTTCCTCCACTTCCTCAACTTCCTCCACTTCCTCCACTTCGTCGACTTCGTCCAAGTCGTCCACTACGTCAACTTCGTCCACTTCGATCACTTCGTCCACTTCGTCAACTTCGTCCACTTCATCAACTGCGTCCACCTCGTCCACTTCGTCAACTTGGTCCACCTCGTCCACTTCGTCCACTTTGTCAACTTTATAAACATCCTCCACTTCCTTCACTTCCTCCACTTCCTCCACTTCCTCCACTTCGTCATTTTCGTTCACTTCGTCAACTTCGTCATTTTCGTCAACTTCATTATTTTCGTCCACTTCGTCCACTTCGTCCACTTCGTCAACTTAGTCAACTTCGTCCAATTCCTCCACTTCGTCCACTTCCTCCACTTCGTCCTTTTCGTCCATTTCGTCCATTTCGTCCACTTCCTCCACTTCCTTCGCTTCCTCCACTTCGTCAACTTCGTCCAATTTGTCCACTACATCAACTTCGTCCACTTCATGAACTTCGTCCACTACACCAACTTCGTCAACTTTGTCAACTTCGTCCACTTCGTCCACTTCCTCCACTTCCTCCATTTCGTCCATTTCGTCAACTTCGTCAACTTCGTCAACTTTGTCCACTTCGTCAACTTTCTCCACTTGCTCGACTTCCACCACTTGCTCCACATCTTCTACTTCTTCGACTTCCTCCACTTCGTCCACTTCATCTGTTGAGATGGTCGCACCTCACACAAAAGTTGTTTGCAAAATTAATGCAGTATAGTACTAGGATGTGATAACAGTTGAAAATTTGTTATTTTCATGCTTAAAATTGATACTAAAAGCAACCTTTATACTTAGAAACTAGCTTGAAATCATACTTTTATTCATATTTTCAGAAATAAGAGAGCTGGACAGGTTTATGCTTGATTTCAGTGTTTTTGTGCAGGTTTTAAGGTGAATTTGGTGAAAGAAGTGAAGAAGGAGAGAGATGAAATCAGAAAAGACATTAAAAAGTGCAAAAGGAGAAGCCGAAGTCACCGCTCAGCGGCAGTTTACCGCTGAGCGGCACTCAGGAGCTTACGGGAGATCCGCTGAGGGGCAAAATGGCCGCTAAGGGGAAGAAACGACTCACGCACTTACCACTGAGCGGTACTTTACCGCTGAGCAGCACACTTATGGGCTTGGGCCTAGATTCTTTGTAATTTTAGAATAGTATATAAGCTTTAGGACGTCCTAGGGTTTGTATCTTTGGCAGAAACGAGGCAAACACTCTCTCTTCCACCCCTTTGAAGGAGGATCTTGGATGCTCAGGCTACCTCTTCACCTTTTTAGGGTTTATTCTTTCATTCTTTCATTGTAATTCATCTAGGTTCACCAGGAATATGGTGAACTAAACTCTGTATGTTTGTTGGGGAATCAATGTAATCTTTTGAAGCTCTCATATATGGAATCTGTTTTTACATCTTTTAATTAAGACTTATGCTTTCTTTCATCATTAGTTAGGGTTTCTCCTCTTTGCTTAATGCTTGCATTGTTTAACTCATTCGATGCATGATTATTGGTTTTGTCGATACGGGAACGTACGGGGAAGTCTAGATCCAGGGAATTTCTCCCAATATTATATTGGTTGTCGTTAAGCTCCTGCACTTATGAACTGATCATTAGGAATGCTAGGAATTGTATGAACTCGTGATTAGGGAGAAGCTTTCTAGAAAGGTACTTTAGAGAGTGGCATTAACAATGATGATTTGAATGTTGAATTCCAAAAATATATGAGAGTGGATAAGATGAAATTGACCCCCAACAACATATTCATTCATAAATTTCATTGAAAGTGTTTATCTTTTGCTTTTTGCCATTGATCAAAACTTCATGCATACATGTTTATTTTCTGTCTTGCATATAAAACCTCAATTATTTCGTTCTTAAGTCTTAGCTAATCAACAAATCACATAACTAAACTAGGCCGTGAGTCCTTTGGGAAGAACGATACTTGGTCTTACCAAGTTTATTACTTGAACGATTCGGTCATACTTGCCGATTGAAAAACAAGTTTGTGACATCATATTTTGGTGTTCATAAATTTGTCCATCAAAGTGACTCCTAGGTCGTCTCTCAAGGACCAATGTTGTGGTTCAGTCTCAGATCAAACACATAGTGGGGGGGGTTTGAAAGTGTTTTTTTTTGCAAGGAAAATTAAATTAAATTAAAATTGGAAGTTAAAGGCAACTAACAAAATTAAAAAGCTGAAAGCAGAAAACCGAATGGTTCTAACCATAAGTGTTAAAACTGAGCGGTGATATAAAAGACCGAACGGTCTAATTAAGCACTAATCGAACGGTGCACTATAATTGCACAGAAGTAAAAACCAGACGGTAATAACATTGAGACCGAACGATCTCCGAAAAAAGAAATGAGCGAACGGTCGCTAAAGACCGAACGTCCTGACATGAAACGAACGGTCGTTTACAACAACAAATAGACCGAACGGTCATACAGAGAAGTATATCCGAACGGTAAAAGCAACTTAAACAGCTAAGGAAAAGGACGAACGATATTAGGTGACCGAACAATATGAAGACAACAGGCAATGGAAAATGATATTGAAAACTAAACCAAAAAAAAAAACGAACGGTCTCTAAAATGAAACATGTTAGAGACCGAACAGTGTAAAGGTAAAACTGAGCGGCATGCAGTAATTAAAGCTGAACAGTGCAACAGCGGAAAAGCATAGGAAAATTGTAAACCGAACGTTCTTGACCGAGCGGTAATAAGAATAAAGTGTGAGCCCCTAATGGTTCAAAGCAAACTAATAAAATGAAGTGGGAAAATCAATACGCATAAGCCGAACGGTACTATTAACAAAAGAAACGAACGCATACAGAAAACAGCTAAACGGTAATTAAGCAGTAAAATGGAAACAAGTTAAAACTTCAAGAATAACCGAACGGGAAATAAGCAACCAATTGAAACTAAGCAACAAAGAAGGCAGCCGAACGCATGCATCAACAATGACCAGAACAAACCAAATGGTCTACAGTAAGAACTTCGACCGAACGGTAGTAAATGGACAAACACTTACATAACCGAACGGTCTAAAGAGGTAATCGATCAGTATGAAATGCAGCAAAATTCATCAAACTTTGAACGCAGTGCGACAGAAACTAAACTTTAACTTCGAAATGCACAGATAAGTCGAAAACTATTCTAAACGCTAACGAAAATACACCGAATGGGATTAAAATGATTCGCAGCAGTAAGGGCACCATCCAACGCAAACTGAGAATCAAACAGCATTGGAAATGCAACGTGAACAGTAGAATCGCAAACCAGAAATGCAGGAAGGTGACGATGAACAGTGAACAAGATGAACGAGAGATGAACGGTGAAAATAAATTAATGAGTAACTGTATGCATTCCAATATGAAGAAAATATAAACGTTTTATCTGTTCAAGTAAGAAAACAATGAAAAGGAACCTCTTGGAGCTCTCTTCCAGCAGAACGTGTCTTCCTCTCATTCATCCCATATCTCGAAATGTTCAAAGTAAAAACAAGCAAATGGTAACTGGCAGCCTCCTGGCCGTGTGCTCCTCTATTCTCATTCAAAAACAACGTTCCCCAAAATCCAAGAGCAGAATCAAAGAATTCCTACGTGAGGGGTGGCGGCTGGAAGCATCTCCAAGGCCGTGAGTTTCTTATAATGAGGGTGGGGTCCACACAATAAAACCCTAGGGTGCCAAGTCATCCACCCTCATTTCTTTGTCTAGTTCATTTTGCCAAAAATTGGCTAAATCTACTAAAGTTAATCCAAAAACATTCTACATTACTAAATTACAATTTAATTAATTCTAGATGCATATGTGGAGAGTCTTGAATTTATTTGTGTTCTTCCTGATGTCTCAAAATGTATCTCCAAAATTCTTCCTGTAATAAAAAATGCACTTAATCAGCTCAGAAAACCCAAATTAGCACAATTACAAATTTCCGACCAAATTAAGCAGAATTCGGAAAACAGGGAAATAACAAATAATTAAACACAATTCCCTGGTTTATTTAAGTGCAAGAAACTAAATATAATTCAAGAAATAACGACTCATCAGTCCACTTCATCCACTTCGTCTTCCCCTTCTTCCACTTCCTCCACTTCCTCCACTTCTTCTACTTGCTCCACTCTCCACTTCGTCAACTTCTTCTTCCACTTCCTCCACTTCCTCCAACTTGTCCACTTGGTCCAATTCGTCCACTACGTCAACTTCGTCAACTTCGTCAACTTCGTCCACTTCGTCCAGTTCGTCCACTTCATCCACTTCTTCTTCCACTTCTTCCACTTCCTCCACTTCCTCAACTTCCTCCACTTCCTCCACGTCCTCCACTTCCTTCACTTCTTCCACTTCCTCCACTTCCTCCACTTCCTCCACTTCCTCCAGTTCCTCCACATCGTCCACTTCGTCCTTTTCGTCCACTTCGTCCATTTCGTCCACTTCGTCATTTTCGTCCACTTCGTCCACCTCGTCGATTTCCTCCACTTCGTCCACTTCGTCAAATTCGTCCACTAGGTCAACTTCGTCCACCACGTCAACTTCCTCCAATTAGTCCACTTCATCCACTTCGTCAACTTCATCCACTTCCTCCACTTCCTCTACTTCCTCCACTTCATCCACTTCCTCCACTTCCTACACTTCGTAAACTTTGTGCACTTCGTCCACTTCCTCCACTTCCGCTACTTCCTCCACTTCCCCCACTTCGTCCACATCGTCAACTTCGTCCACTTCGTCAATTTCGTCCCCTTCGTCAACTTTGTCTACTTCGTCTACTTCTTAAACTTCGCCCACTTCCTCCACTTCCTCCACTTCCTCCACTTTTTCCACTTCGTCCACTTGCTCCACTTCCACCACTTCCTCCACTTCGTCCACTTACTTCACTTCCTCCACTTCGTCCACTTACTTCACTTCCTCCACTTCATCCACTTCCTCACTTCGTAAACTTCATCCACTTCGTCCAGTTCGTCCACTTCGACCACTTCATCCACTTTGTCCAATTCGTCAACTTCGTCAGCCTCGTCCACTTCCTCCACTTCCTCCACATCCTCCACATACTCCACTTCCTCCACTTCGTCCACTTCTTTATCCAGTTCGTCCACTTCCTCCACGTCCTCCACTTCGTCCACTTCTTCTTTAACTTCTTCCACTTTGTCCACTTGTGTACTTCGTCCACTTTGTCCACTTCGTCCACTTCCTTCACTTCGTCCACTTCGTCAACTTCCTCCACTTCCTCCACTTAATCCACTTCGTCTATTTCTTCTTCCACTTCGTCCACTTCTTCCACTTTGTCAGCTTCGTCCCCTTCCTCCACTTGCTCCATTTCGTCCACTTCCTCCACTTCGTCCGCTTTGTCCTCTTCCTCCACTTTCTCCACGTCTTCCACTTCGTCAACTTCGTCCACTTTGTCAAGTTTGTCAACTTCCTTTCCTTCGTCAACTTCGTCCACTTCCACCATTTCCTACACTTCCTCCACTTCCTCCACTTCCTCCACCTACTTCACTTCCTCCACTTACTCCACTTCGACAACTTCGTCAACTTCGTCCACTACATCAAACTCGTCCACTTCGTCAACTTTGTCAACTTCGTCCACTTCGTCCTCTTCTTCTTCCACTTCTTCCACTTCGCCCAGTTCCTCCACTTCTTCCACTTGGTCCACTTCCTCCACCTCGTCCATTACGTTAGCTTCATCAGCTTCGTCAACTTCGTCCACTTCGTCCACCACATCCACTTCGTCAAATTCGTCCACTTCGTCAAATTCGTCCACTTCGTCAACTTTGTAAACACCGTCCAATTCGTCAACTTCGTCCACTTCGTCAACTTCATCCACTTCCTCCACTTCCTCCACTTCCTTCACTTCCTCCACTTCCTCCACTTCCTCCACTACCTCCACGTCCTCCACTTCCTCCACTTCCTCCACTTCTTCTACTTCCTCCAGTCTCCACTTCGTCCAGTTTTCTTCCACTTGGTCCACTTCCTCGACTTCCTCCACTTCGTCCACTTCGTCCACTTCCTCCACTTCGTCAACTTCGTCCACTTCGTTCACTTCGTCCAGTTCATCAACTTCCTCCAATACCCCCACTTGTTCTTCCAGTTCGTCCACTTCCTCCACTTCCTCTAATACCTCCACGTCCTCCACTTCCTCCACTTCCTCCACTTCTTCTACTTCCTCCACTCTCCATTTCGTCCACTGTTCTTCCACTTCGTCCACTTCCTCCGCTTGCTCCACTTCGTCCACTTCCTCCACTTCGTCCAGTACGTCAGCTTCGTCAGCTTCGTCAACTTCGTCAACTTCGTCCACTTCGATCACTTCGTCCTCTTGGTCCACCTCGCCACTTCGTCAAATTCGCCCACCTCGTCAAATTCGTCAACTTCGTCAACTTTGTAAACTTCATCTACTTCGTCAACTTCTTCCACTTCGTCAACTTCCTCCACTTCCTCGACTTCCTCCATTTCCTCCACTTCTTCTACTTCCTCCACTTCCTCCATTTCCTCCACTTCTTCTTGCACTTCCACCACTTCCTCCACTTCCTCCACTTCCTCCACTTCTTCAGCTTCGTCCACTTCGTCCACTTGCTCCAATTCCTCCACTTCCTCCACTTCCTCCACTTCGTCAACTTTGTCCACTTTGTCAACTTCGTCCCCTTCGTCAACTTTGTCCACTTAGTCAACTTCGTCCACTTCCATCACTTCCTACACTTCCTCCACTTCCTCCACTTCCTCCACTTCGTCCACTTGGACTGATTTGAACATGCATATGTTTCTGAGTGTTAATTTTAGAGGCTCGCCAAGTCTGTTGTTGTTTGCTTTCTTTAGTGCATTGAGTTAACACTGTTTACCCTAGACACTTGAGAGAAACACTGATAGTGCATCTGTGAGGTTTTGTTACTTTTGATTTACCTCTTGAACTGATTGATTATTTTGCCATGCTTGGAAGTGCTTGGATAATTTCATGAGTATCTGCTTTCTTTGATTTTATGTTGGATATTGTTTACTTCCTTTCTTGGTCCAAATTCCTGGAGAACTGTGTAATTCTGTTTCTGTCCTTGTTAGTCTTTGTTTTCTGTGTGCTGAGTGATAACAGTTGAAAAACTGTTATTTTCATGCTTAAAATTGATAGTAAAAGTAACCTTTAATACTTAGAAACTAGCTTGAAATCATGCTTTTGGTTATGTTTTTAGAAATAAGAGAGCTGGACAGATTTATGCTTGATTTCAGTGTTTTTATGCAGGTTTTAAGGTGAATTTGGTGAAAGAAGTGAAGAAGGATAGAGATGGAATCAGAAAAGACATCAAAAAGTGCAAAAGGAGAAGCCGCAACTGCCGCTCAACGGTAGTTTACCGCTGAGCGGCACTCAGGCAGTCACGTTGGATCCGATGAGGGGTGATTTGGCCACTGAGGGGAAGAAAACAACTCACGCACTTACCGCTGAGCGGCACTATTTTGGGCTTGGGCCTAATTTTCTGTAATTTTAGAATAATATATAAGCTTTAGGACGTCCTAGGGTTTGTATCTTTGGCTGAGACGAAGCAAACACTCTCTTTTCCACCCCTTGAAGGAAGATCTTGGATGCTCAGGCTACCTCCTCCTCTTTCTAGGGTTTTATCTTTCATTCTTTCATTATTGTTCATCTAGTTTCACCATGAATATGGTGAACTAAACCATGTATTATTGTTGGGGAATCAATGTAGTCTTGTGAAACTCTCATATATGGAATTTGATTTAATGTCTTATATTAAGATATATGCTTTCTTTCATCTTTAGCTAGGGTTTTTCTTCTTAGCTTATTGCTTGCTTTGTTTAACTCATTCATTGCCATGATTATTGATTTTGTCGATACGGGAACGTACGGGGAAGTCTAGATCCGGGGAATTTCTCCCAATAGCATATTGGTTGCCTTTAAGCTCCTGCACTTTAAGAACTAATTACTAGGAATGCTAGGAATTGTATGAACTCGTAATTAGGGATAGGCCTTCTTGCAAGGTGATTTAGAGAGTGGCATTAGCATTGATGATAAGAATGAGGAATTCCTGAAAATATATGAGAGTGGATAAGATGAAATTGATAACCCCAACAACATACTCATCCATCTAATTCATTGAAGTGTTTGTATTCTGTTTTTCTCCATTGATCAAATTCATGCATACATATTTAATTACTGTCTTTTGCATTGAAACCTATAATCAATTTGTTCTTAAGTCTTAAATAATCAACAAATCACATAGCTAAACTAGGCCGTGAGTCCTTTGGGAACACGATACTTGGTCTTACCTAGTTTTATTACTTGATACGATTCGGTCACACTTGCCGATTGTTAAACAAGTTTGTGGCGCCGTTTTTCGGTGTTCATAAATTTGTCATCACTGAGTCTGTGTCACTTCCCTGATGTTCTTTGAACTATTCCTTGATTCGCGTCTTGATTTTGCCCAAGAGTGCAAAAGACTAAGTGTGGTCTATTTTGATGAGTCAATATTTTCTTGACTTCACCTAGTTTATTGTGCTAGAAATAATTAGGGAATTGTGCTAGAATTAATCAGGGAATTGTGCTTAAATGTCCGGTATTTTTCCGTTTTTGTTAATTGTGCTTAGTTTGACCAGAAATTCTTATTTTAATTAATTTGAATTACCTGATCTAATTATTTTCATTATTGAAGTGCAGGAAAATTTTAGAGATACATTTTGGGACATCAGGAAGAATGCCAAATAAATTCAAAACTCTCCACACAGACATTTTAGAATTAATTAAATTGTAATTCAGTAGTTTAGAATTTTTGAATCAACTCTTACCTTTTGGGTCAATTTTTGGTAAAGTAGATTAGACCCAAAAGTAGAGGTTAGTGACGTGGACCTTAGGGTTTTATTGTGTGGAAAAATAACCGCCACTTGCATTTTTGCCACTTTACTCTCTCGTTTTATTTGTTTTGGAGGTTCTTGTAATGGAAAAATATTTTTTTGACTCTGGGTTTTTCGGAACGTTGGGATAATGAATGAAGAACACATTTCTCTTGTTCTTGGAGTATGAAAACGGTGATTCATATTGTGTGTGATGGCTGATTTCATCTTCAAGTGAAAAAAAAACGCTGTCACGGTTTTGTTGGCTTTGAATCTTCCCTTTGTTTTATTCTGCCACACACAATGCACATTCATTTTCTTAGTTTGGAGAAATGATGATTTAATTTGGGAAGCGTTACACGCTGTGCTGGAAGAGACGTGTGGAAGTTTGGTGACACGGCTTGTATGGGAGGTACACATTTAAATTTATTTTAGAAGCAAGACAGCAACACGTTGATGGCTAATGTGGAGTAGGAGAATAGAAGCACTTTCATACAGCTGATTTACGGAGATTAATGGAGAGGCACGGATCCCAGAGGTGAAGTTGATGCACGGTTGGAAGCATTGAAGGGAGAGAGCATCACGGTAGTAGGGGTCACGACTGTAGAAGAAAAGAGAATGATTTTTGATTTAAGCAAGGAGCTCGTTGATTTGATGGGAGTAGGTAGTGGGAGCACATGGTGATTCACGGTTGCTGGAAGAAAAGAGAATTGTTTTTCCAATTGTTTCAGAATGAAGAAGTGATCAGAGGGGTGAGTTAATCTTGGGGGAATGCACGGTCATGTCAAGCCAAAAAGGGGAGCACAAAGTTTCATTTTCTTTGCATTTAGTAACGCATACAGCTGCCACGTCCTGGATCAAAATGCTTGATTGATATTGGTGGTGCGGCAGCAGTGATTTAATTGGCTTTGGCACGCGTATTACTTCTGTGAATGATTTGCGTTGGTGAATGTCTTCAATTAGAAATTTATTTTTTTATCTCAATAGTTTCATTTTTAATAGGTTAATTGACTTTGCTGAAGTGTCTACTCCGTCATAAGTGGTTAAAGCCCTTTTGCATTTAAAAATTAGTCTCGTTGCATGTGCTCATTAGTTGTGTTTTGAATTGATTTTTCATTCCAACTATATTATTCTCGCTGAAGTGTGATTCTGCTGATGTGTTGATTTCAATAGTGAGAGATGAGGTTTTAGATTTTTCGAGAGCATTTAAATTAGTTCACACACCTTGCTTTAGGATCGTTCAGTTCACTGTTTCCATTTACTTTAAATGCTTTCAATTATGTTCGGTTGTGTTTAGTTTTCATTTTAAATTAAGTTCATTTGCATTCAAAAAATCTTTCACAAACCCCCACCCACTTCGTGTTTGACCTATTGACTGAACCAAATTTGGTCCTTGAGAGACGACCTAGGAGTCACTTCCTAGCACTGTACTGCATTCTGTAATGCACATAAAAGTCGACGGGCCGCGACAGCCCGCATTAGTCAACTTCGTCCACCTTGTCAACTTCCTACACTTCCTCCACTTCCTCCACTTCCTCCACTTCGTCCACTTTGTCCAATTTGTCCACTACGTCAACTTCGTCCACTTCGTCAACTTTGTCCACCTCGTCCACTTCGTCAAATTCGTCCACTTCGTCAACTTCCTCCACTTCCTCCATCTCCTCTACTTCCTCCACTTCTTCTACTTCCCCCACTGCCTCCACTTCGTCCACTTCTCCTTCCACTTCGTCCACTTCGTCCACTTCGTCCTCTTCGTCCATTTCGTCCACTTCGTCCACTTTGTCCACTACGTCATTTTGGTCCACTTCATCAAAACTTCCTCCATTTCCTCCACTTCCACCACTTCCTCCACTTCTCCTACTTCCTCTACTTCCTCCACTTCGTCCACTTCTTCTTCCACTTCGACCACTTCCTATACTTCCTCCACGTCCTCCACTTCGTCCACTTCTACTTCCACTTCTTCCACTTCGTCCGCTTCGTCTACTTCGTCTACTTTGTCGACTTCGTCCACTTCGTCCATTTCCTGCACTTCCTCCACTTCGTCCACTTCCTTCACTTCGTCCACTTCCTCCACTTCCTCCACTTCCTCCACTTCTTCTTCCACTTCTTGTTCCACTTTTTCCACTTCTTCCACTTCGTCCACTTCGTCCTCCTCGTCCACTTCGTCCAGTTCGTCAACTTCATCCACTTCGTCCACTTGCTCCACTTCGTCCACTTCCTCCACTTTGTCCACTTCCTCCACTTCCTCCACTTCCTGCACATCGTCAACTTCGTGCACTTTGTCAACTTCGTCAACTTCCTCCCCTTCGTGAACTTCGTCGACTTCGTCCACTTTTTCCAATTTGTCCAGTACGTCAACTTCGTCCACCTCGTCCACTTCGTCCATTTCCTCCACTTCCTCCACTTCCTTCAATTCGTCCACTTTGTCCACTTCGTCCACTTCGTCAACTTCCTCTACTTCGTCCACTTCCTCCACTTCCTCCACTTCGTCCAATTCGTCCACTTTGTCCAATTCGTCCAGTACGTCAACTTCGTCACCTTCCTCCACTTCCTCCATTTCCTCCACCTCTTCTACTTCCTCCACTCTCCACTTCGTCCACCTTTCTTCCACTTCGTCCACTTCGTCCCCTTCCTCCACTTCCTTCACTTCCTTCACTTCGTCCACTTCGTCCACTACGCCAGCTTCGTCAGCTTCACCAACTTCGTCCACTTCGTCTACTTCGATCACTTTGTCCACTTCCTCCACGTTGTCCACTTCGTCAACTTTGTAAACTTCGTCCACTTCGTCAGCTTCGTGCACTTCGTCAACTTCCTCCACTTCCTCTAGTTCCTCCACCTCCTCCACCTCTTCTATTTCCTCCACTTCCCCCACTTCCTTCACTTCCTTCACTTCCTCCACTTCCTCCACTTCTTCTACTTCATCCACTTCCTCCACTTCCTCCACTTCTTCTTCCACTTCGTCCACTTCGTCTACTTCCACCACTTCCTCCACTTCCTCCATTTCCTCCACTTCATCCACTTCCTCCACTTCGACCACTTCTTCAACTTCGTCCACTTTGTCCACTTCCTCCACTTTGTCCACTTCGTCAACTTTGTCCACTTCGTCAACTTCGTCCACTTCCACCACTTCCTCCACTTCCTCCACTTCCTCCACTTCCTCTACTTCCTCCACTTCCACCACTTACTTCACTTCCTCCACTTACTCCACTTCGACAACTTCGTGAACTTCGTCCACTACATCAGCTTCGTCCACTTCGTCCTCTTCTTCTTCCACTTCTTCCACTTCGCCCACTTCCTTCACTTCCTCCACTTCCTCCACTTCGTCAACTTCGCCCACTTCGTCATCTTCGTCCCCTTCGTCAACGTCGTCCACTTCGTCCACTTCAACCACTTCCTCCACTTCCTCCACTTCCTCATCTTCCTCCACTTCCTCCACTTCCTCCACTTCCTCTACTTCCTCCACTTCCTCCACTTCCTCCACTTCCTCCACTTCCACCACTTCCTCCACTTCCTCCACTTCATCCACTTCGTCCACTTCCACAGCTTCTACCACTTCGTCCACTTCCTCCACTACCTCCACGTCCTTCACTTCCTCCACTTCCTCAACTTCTTCTACTTCCTCCACTCTCCACTTCCTCCACTTCCTCCACCTCGTTCACTTCGTTCACTTCGTCCACTTCGTCATTTTCGTCCACTTCCTCAACTTCGGCCACTTCCTCAACTCCATCCACTTCCTCCACTTCCACCACTTCCTTGCTCCACTTCCTCTACTTCGTCCAATTCATCCACTACGTCAACTTCGTCCACTTCGATCACTTCGTCCACTTCGTAAACTTCGTCCACTTCGTCCACTTCCGCCACTTCCTCCACTTCGTCCACTTCCTCCACTTCGTCCACTTCTTCCACTAACCTCCACTTCATCATTTTTGTCCACTTCATCAACTTCCTCCACTTCCTCCACTTCTCCTTCTTCCTCCACTTCCTCCACTTCGTCCACTTCCTCTTCCACTTCGTCCACTTCCTCCCCTTCCTCCACATCCTCCACTTTGTCTACTTCTTCTTCCACTTCTTCCACTTCGTCTACTTTGTCGGCTTCGTCCACTTCGTCCATTTCCTCCACTTCCTCCACTTCCTCCATTTCCTCCACTTTCTCCACGTCCTCCACTTCATTCACTTCGTCCACTTTGTCCACTTCGTCCACTTCGTCGACTTCCTCCACTTCCTCCACTTTGTTCATTTCGTCCACTTCGTCCACTTCGTGATTTACGTCCACTTCATCAACTTCCTCCACTTCCTCCACTTCCAACACTTCCTCCACATCTCCTACTTCCTCCACTTCTTCCACTTCCTCCAGTTCCTCCACGTCGTCCACTTCGTCCACTTCTTCTTCCACTTCTTCCACTTCGTCTACTTTGTCGACTTCGTCCACTTCATCCATTTCCTCCACTTCCTCCACTTCCTCCACTTCCTTTACTTCCTTCACTTCGTCCACTTTGTCCACTTTGTCCACTTCGTCCACTTCCTCCACTTCGTCCACTTCGTCCACTCCGTCCGCTTTGTCCGCTTTGTCATTTTCGTCAACTTCTTCCACTTCGTCAACTTCCTCCACTTCCACCACTTCTTCCACTTCTCCTACTTCCTCCACTTCTTCTTCCACTTCGTCCACTTCGTCTACTTCCACCACTTCCTCCACTTCCTCCATTTCCTCCACTTCATCCACTTCCTCCACTTCGTCCACTTCTTCAACTTCGTCCACTTTGTCCACTTCCTCCACTTCCTCCACTTCGTCAACTTTGTCCACTTCGTCAACTTCGTCCACTTCCACCACTTCCTCCACTTCCTCCACTTCCTCCACTTCCTCTACTTCCTCCACTTCCACCACTTACTTCACTTCCTCCACTTACTCCACTTCGACAACTTCGTGAACTTCGTCCACTTCATCAGCTTCGTCCACTTCGTCCTCTTCTTCTTCCACTTCTTCCACTTCGCCCACTTCCTTCACTTCCTCCACTTCCTCCACTTTGTCAACTTCGCCCACTTCGTCATCTTCGTCCCCTTCGTCAACGTCGTCCACTTCGTCCACTTCAACCACTTCCTCCATTTCCTCCACTTCCTCATCTTCCTCCACTTCCTCCACTTCCTCCACTTCCTCCACTTCCTCTACTTCCTCCACTTCCTCCACTTCCTCCACTTCCTCCACTTCCACCACTTCCTCCACTTCCTCCACTTCATCCACTTCGTCCACTTCCACAGCTTCTACCACTTCGTCCACTTCCTCCACTACCTCCACGTCCTTCACTTTCTCCACTTCCTCAACTTCTTCTACTTCCTCCACTCTCCACTTCCTCCACCTCGTTCACTTCGTTCACTTCGTCCACTTCGTCATTTTCGTCCACTTCCTCAACTTCGGCCACTTCCTCAACTCCATCCACTTCCTCCACTTCCACCACTTCCTTGCTCCACTTCCTCTACTTCGTCCAATTCATCCACTACGTCAACTTCGTCCACTTCGATCACTTCGTCCACTTCGTAAACTTCGTCCACTTCCTCCACTTCCGCCACTTCCTCCACTTCGTCCACTTCCTCCACTTCGTCCACTTCTTCCACTAACCTCCACTTCGTCATTTTCGTCCACTTCATCAACTTCCTCCACTTCCTCCACTTCTCCTTCTTCCTCCACTTCCTCCACTTCGTCCACTTCCTCTTCCACTTCGCCCACTTCCTCCCCTTCCTCCACGTCCTCCACTTTGTCTACTTCTTCTTCCACTTCTTCCACTTCGTCTACTTTGTCGACTTCGTCCACTTCGTCCATTTCCTCCACTTCCTCCACTTCCTCCATTTCCTCCACTTTCTCCACATCCTCCACTTCATTCACTTCGTCCACTTTGTCCACTTCGTCCACTTCGTCGACTTCCTCCACTTCCTCCACTTTGTTCATTTCGTCCACTTCGTCCACTTCGTAATTTACGTCCACTTCATCAACTTCCTCCACTTCCTCCACTTCCAACACTTCCTCCACATCTCCTACTTCCTCCACTTCTTCCACTTCCTCCAGTTCCTCCACGTCGTCCACTTCGTCCACTTCTTCTTCCACTTCTTCCACTTCGTCTACTTTGTCGACTTCGTCCACTTCATCCATTTCCTCCACTTCCTCCACTTCCTCCACTTCCTTTACTTCCTTCACTTCGTCCACTTTGTCCACTTTGTCCACTTCGTCCACTTCCTCCACTTCGTCCACTTCCTCCACTTCGTCCACTCCGTCCGCTTTGTCCGCTTTGTCATTTTCGTCAACTTCTTCCACTTCGTCAACTTCCTCCACTTCCACCACTTCTTCCACTTCTCCTACTTCCTCCACTTCCTCCACTTCTTCTTCCACTTCGTCCACTTCCTCCACGTCCTCCACTTCATCCACTTCTTCCTCCGCTTCTTACACTTTGTCCACTTTGTCTACTTTGTCGACTTCGTCCACTTCGTCCATTTCCTCCACTTCCTCCACTTCCTCCACTTCCTCCACTTCCTCCACTTCCTTCACTTCGTCCACTTTGTCCACTTCGTCCACTTCGTGAACTTCCTCCACTTCCTCCATTTCCTCCACTTACTCCACTTCGTCCATTTCGTCCACTTCGTCCACTTCGTCATTTTCGTCCACTTCATCAACTTCGTCCACTTCGTGATTTTTTTCCACTTCATCAACTTCCTCCACTTCCTCCACTTCCAACACTTCCTCCACATCTCCTACTTCCTCCACTTCCTCCACTTCGTCCACTTCTTCCACTTCCTCCACTTCCTCCACGTCGTCTACTTCGTCCACTTCTTCTTCCACTTCTTCCACTTCTTCGACTTCGTCGACTTCGTCCACTTGGTCAACTTCCTCCACTTCCTCCACTTCCAACACTTCCTCCACTTCTTCTACTACCTCCACTTCCTCCACTTCCTCCATTTCCTCCACTTCGTCCAGTTCTTCTTCAAGTTCGTCCACTTCCTCCACTTCGTCCACTACCACCACGTCCTTCACTTCCTCCACTTCCTCCACTTCTTCTACTTCCTCCACTCTCCACTTCGTCCAGTCTTCTTCCACTTTGTCCACTTCCTCCACTTCCTCCACTTCGGCCATTAAGTCCAATTCGTCCACTTCGTCAACTTCCTCCACTTCCTCCACTTCCTCCACTTTGTCCATTTCGTCCACTTCGTCCACTTCGTGATTTTCGTCCACTTCCTCAACTTTCTCCACTTCCTCCACTTCCAACACTTCCTCCACTTCTCCTACTTCCTCCACTTCCTCCACTTCGTCCAGTTCGTCCACTTCTTCTTTCACTTCTTCCACTTCTTACACTTTGTCTACTTTGTCGACTTCGTTCACTTTGTCCATTTCCTCCACTTCCTCCACTTCCTTCACTTCCTTCACTTCGTCCACTTCGTCGACTTCCTCCACTTCCTCCACTTCCTCCACTTCGTCCACTCCGTCCACTTTGTCCGCTTTGTCATTTTCGTCAATTTCGTCCACTTCGTCAACTTCCTCCACTTCCTCCATTTCC
Source organism: Vigna reflexopilosa (assembly GCA_027742785.1). Lineage (NCBI taxonomy): Eukaryota > Viridiplantae > Streptophyta > Magnoliopsida > Fabales > Fabaceae > Vigna > Vigna reflexopilosa. The sequence goes on from JAFNIE010000198.1 coordinate 33,330, forward strand.
ACCACTTCTTCCACTTCTCCTACTTCCTCCACTTCTTCTTCCACTTCGTCCACTTCCTCCACGTCCTCCACTTCATCCACTTCTTCTTCCACTTCTTACACTTCGTCCAGTTTGTCTACTTTGTCGACTTCGTCCACTTCGCCCATTTCCTCCACTTCCTACACTTCCTCCACTTCCTCCACTTCGTCCACTTTGTCCATTTCGTCAACTTCGTGAACTTCCTCCACTTCATCCACTTCCTCCACTTACTCCACTTCGTCCATTTCGTTCACTTCGTCATTTTCGTCCACTTCATCAACTTCCTCCACTTCCAACACTTCCTCCACTTCTCCTACTTCCTCCACTTCCTCCACTTCCTCCACTTCGTCCACTTCTTCTTCCACTTCTTCTTCCATTTCGTCCACTTCCTCCACTTTGTCCACGTCCTCCATTTCGTCCACTTCTTCTTCCTCTTCTTCCACTTCGTTTATTTTGTCTACTTCGTCCATTTCCTCCACTTCCTCCACTTCCTTCACTTCGTCCACCTTGTCCACTTTGTCCACTTTGTCAACTTCGTCCACTTCGTCCACTTCGTCATTTTCGTCATTTTCGTCAACTTCGTCAACTTCCTCCACTTCCTCCACGTCCTCCACTTCGTCCACTTCTTCTTCCACTTCGTCCACTTCGTCTACTTTGACCACTTCGTCCATTTCCTCCACTTCCTCCACTTCCTTCCCTTCGTCCACATTGTCCACTTCGTCCACTTCGTCAACTTCCACGACTTCCTCCACCTTGTCCACTTCTTCTTCCACTTCTTCCACTTCGTCCACTTCGTCAACTTCGTCCACTTGCTCCACTTCGTCCGCTTCTTCAAATTCGTCCACTTCATCAAATTCGTCCACTTCCTCCACTTCGTCCACTTAGTCAACTTCGTCAACTTTGTCAACTTCGTCCACTTCGTCCACTTTGTCCACTTTGTCCAATTCGTCCAGTACGTCAACTTCGTCCACTTCGTCCACTTCTTCTTCCACTTCTTCCACTTCTTCCACTTCGTCCACTTGGTCCACTTCGTCAACTTCCTCCACTTCCTCCACTTCCAACACTTCCTCCACTTCTTCAACTTCCTCTACTTCCTCCACTTTCTCCACTTCGTCCACTTCGTCAACTTCCTCCACTTCCTCCACTTCTTCCTCTTCGTCCATTTCCTCCACTTCCTCCAGTTCCTCCATTTCCTTCACTTCGTCCACTTTGTCCACTTCGTCAACTTCCTACAATTCCTCCACTTCCTCCACTTCCTCCACTTCCTCTGCTTCGTCCACTTCTTCTTGCACTTCTTCTTCCAGTTCTTCCACTTCGTCCACTTCCTCCACTTGCTCCACTTCGTCCACTTCGTCAACTTCGTCCACTTCGTCAACTTCGTCCACTTCGTCCACTTCGTCCACTTCGTCAACTTCGTCCACTTCGTAAACTTCGTCAACTTCCTACCCTTCCTCCACTTCGTCCACTTTGTTCAGTTCGTCCAGTACGTCAACTTCGTCCACTTCGTCAACTTCGGCAACTTCGGCAACTTCGTCAACTTCGTCCACTTCGTCCACTTGGTCAACTTCCTCCACTTCCTCCACTTCCAACACTTCCTCCACTTCTTCTACTTCCTCCACTTCCTCCAGTTCCTCCATTTCCTCTACTCCGTCCACTTCTTCTTCAAGTTCGTCCACTTCCTTCACTTCGTCCACTACCACCACGTCCTCCACTTCCTCCACTTCTGCTACTTCCTCCACTCTCCACTTTGTCCAGTCTTCTTCCACTTTGTCCACTTCCTCCACTTCCTCCACTTGCTCCACTTCGTCCACTTCGTCAAATTCGTCGACTTCGTCAAATTCGTCCACTTCCTCCACTTCGTCCACTTAGTCAACTTCGTCGACTTTCTCAACTTCGTCAACTTCCTTCCCTTCGTCAACTTCGTCCACTTCGTCCACTTTGTCCAATTCGTCCAGTACGTCAACTTCGTCCACTTCGTCCACTTCGATCACTCCGTCAACTTCGTCCACTTCGTCTACTTTTTCTTCCACTTCTTCCACTTCTTCCACTTCGTCCACTTCGTCCACTTCGTCAACTTCCTCCACTTCCTCCACCTCCAACACTTCCTCCACTTCTTCAACTTCCTCTACTTCCTCCACTTCCTCCACTTCCTCCACTTCGTCCACTTCGTCAACTTCCTCCACTTCCTCCACTTCTTCCTCTTCGTCCATTTCCTCCACTTCCTCCACTTCCTCCATTTCCTTCACTTCGTCCACTTTGTCCACTTCGTCCACTTCCTACAATTCCTCCACTTCCTCCACTTCCTCTTCTTCGTCGACTTCGTCCACTTCGTCCACTTCTTCTTGCACTTCTTCTTCCACTTCTTCCACTTCTTGCACTTCGTCCACTTTGTCCACTTCGTCAACTTCATCCACTTCCTCCACTTGCTCCACTTCGTCCACTTCGTTAACTTCGTCCACTTCGTCCACTTCGTCAACTTCGTCCATTTCGTCAACTTCGTCCACTTTGTCAACTTCGTCAACTTCCTCGCCTTCGTCCACTTCGTCCACTTTGTTCATTTCGTCTACTTCGTCCACTTCTTCTTCCCCCTCTTCCACTTCTTCGACTTCGTCCACTTGGTCAACTTCCTCCACTTCCTCCACTTCCAACACTTCCTCCACTTCTTCTACTTCCTCCACTTCCTCCATTTCCTCCACTTCGTCCACTTCTTCTTCAAGTTCGTCCACTTCCTCCACTTCATCCACTACCGCCACGTCCTCCACTTCCTCCACTTCTTCTACTTCCTCCACTATCCACTTCGTCCAATCTTCTTCCACTTTGTCCACTTCCTCCACTTCCTCCACTTGCTCCATTTCGTCCACTAAGTCCAATTCGTCCAATTCGTCCACTACGTCAACTTCGTCAACTTTGTCCACTTCGTCCATTTCGTCCAATTCGATCACTTCGACCACTTCGTCAACTTCATTCTCCTCGTCCACTTCGTCAACTTCGTCCACTTCGTCAAATATGTCCACTTCGTCAACTTTGTAAACTTCGTCCACTTCGTCAACTTCGTCCACTTCCTCCACTTGCTCCACTTCCTCCACTTCCTCCACTTCATCCACTTCCTCCACTTCCTCAACTTCCACCACTTCCTCCATTTCCTCCACTACTTCCACATCCTCCACTTCCTCCACTTCCTCAACTTCTTCTACTTCCTCCACTCTCCACTTCCTCCACTTCCTCCACTTCCTTCACTTCGTCCACTTCGTCCACTTCGTCATTTTCGTCCACTACCTCAACCTCATCCACTTCCTCAACTTCCTCCATTTCCTCCACTTCCACCACTTCCTCCACTTGCTGCACTTCCTCTACTTCGTCCACTTCGTCCAATTCGTCCACTACGTCAACTTCGTCAACTTCGTCCACTTCGATCACTTCGTCCGCTTGGTCCACTTCGTCGACCTCGTCCACTTCGTCAACGTCCTCCACTTCGTCAAATTCGTCCACTTCATCAACTTTGTAAACTTTGTCCACTTCCTCCGCTTCGTCCACTTCGTCCACTTCTTCTACTTCCTCCACTCTCCACTTGCTCCACTTCCTCCACTTCCTTAACTTCTTCTACTTCCTCCACTTCCTCCAATTCGTCCACTACGTCAACTTCGTCAACTTCGTCCAGTTCGTCCACTTCGATCACTTCGTCCACTTCGTCCATTTCGTCAACTTCGTCCACCTCGTCCACTTCGTCAATGGCTTAAGGCAGGGACCCATTACTAGAAGTATGGCTAGAAGAATTCAAGAAGAGCTTGAAGATATGGACACAAGAGGGCACGTTCTTTTCCTTCAATTTAAGTGGAATTTGAAGACAACAAGAGAAGGGGTAAAACTGTCCAGTTGATGGTCAAAGTTGCTAGCTGCACCACCACTCTTTGCTAAGCTCACCACGGCAACACCTCCGTCCCTCAACACCACCAGCTCACGTGCTGCTTTAGTTTTTAGCACATTTTTCATAAGTCTTTCACATTTTACACATGGGTCATTGCCTCGCTGCAAGCTCCATGGATCACATATAAATTCATGGTAGCTACCCTTGTAAAGGGACTTTTGATGATTAATGAGTTTTGATTCTGCTGATGCATTTTCCAGCAATCGAGACTCTACCAAAAGTCACCATAGATTGAGCTTTCTTTCCTCCACCTAGCTTCCTTCTAGTGAAGGCCATCTGAGCTAGTTTACTCACTCACCTAGAGCTCTTCCTCCATCTCTGCATCCACTGAATTCATTCTTCTGCTGCTGGCAAACCACAATTGATATCACCTGCTACATCCCATTCATTCCGCTGCCAGTTGCTTCTCGTGCGCCAACTACGACACTGTTCACGATCCAATTCATCATTCCACCGCCTTCAACCCACACCTCTTCTAGAGCAACTCATCAAGTGGTATTCAGAGCCTAGGTTCTGCATCACGCTCCAGCTGAGTAAAATTTTCCTTCATTCTACACTGTCAATACATTTTCCTTCGTGTTTTTGCCTCTGTGTGCACTGTGTCATTACTTTCTCCAATTCTAGTAGTTTTCATTACATTGTTTCTTTGCTCCAGCTTTTACTTGATTTATTTCCATCATTTTAATCGGTTCAATCTTTGTCTTGAGTATTTTAATTTTGCAATCTTATTCAGTCATGTCCAGTCATGTGCATTTGTTGTAATTTTGTCAAAATTCTGAGTAAGTTTGGTGCTTGGATGAATCTCGATATCTGGAATGGTTTTTCAATAGATGCACATCACAAAAGCAATGATGGATGAGCTCAGTGCATCTTGAATTCCATCACAGTGCAGTTCCAGTTAACGCAGAATTCAAATATGTTTTGAATTTGAGTTAAAATTTGTTTTCTAAAATGCACCATGTGAAATTAAATTTGGCGATGTTTGAGTTGCTGTAATGTGATGTGTGCATACCATATGAACAATGAATTGTCCAAGACAATCAATCTGGTTGCACCATTCTGTAGAATCCATAACTCATTCAAGCAGCTTGACCGAACTGCATCTCTCTTTGATTGTTGTTTCTGATTTTTTTTGTTTTTGAATCTGTTCAGTTTAGAAATCCCCGCTGGACATCTTTTCAGTCATTCCTAGCGTATTGTTCAACTTTCAATCACTGTCCTAGAGTCATAAAAGTTGTTTTCAGCTCAATTTGAATCTTCTGTGAAAATTTGGTTGGTGAATTGGACCAATTTTGGTGTTAAAGAGCAACTCATACAGTGAAATTTTGAGTTACAAGTGTGTAGCCTCGGCTGGCAGCTTATACAAGTTACATTTGATAAAACAAAGTTGCTCAAGTCATAAAATTAAGTGTTCAAGCTTGTTTGTGCAAAATTGTTATCCAAACCACCAAATTTTCAACACTTTTCTGAAAACAAGTTGCTCTTTTCTGCATAAATGTTTGTTGGTTTGGTACATCTATAATTGCGTGAGAATTGGTAGCAAAAGCTTGATCAAATTGCCTTAAAAGAAATCTCACATGTAAAGAAAGAAAATGAGAACAAGCACTCTTAAAAAGCTGATCAAAACAAGTGCCAATTCTGAATTACCAATTATGTACCAGTATCAGAATTTCTCTTAGGCATTTCATCGAACAATTTTGCCTATTTTGAAACTGAGCTCGATTTAGCTGTATATGCAACTTGTATTCGTTTATTTATTTTTTAAATGCACTCTAGAGCCTTTCCTAAGATCATTTTGAGTGCCACCCGTTATTGCTAACCTTTAATTGCTTCATTTGAATTGTTTGAAAATTCTACACATAAGCTGTTTGATAAAATCACAGTTGTGCATTCTAGTTCTGCAATTTTCTAGCAGCAACAGAGTTGTTTCTTTTCTACACTCGAAACTGATTGATGGTGGTTCTTTTGAGCTCTTTGTTGGGTGCACAAGTATCTCAGGTAGTCTTACAACACTGGTAGCATCTTAGGCAGTGGATTGGAGCAAGGAAAGATCAACTTTGGAGTTGATTTTTGGTGCCGCAGAACCACATTCTTCACTGGTCTGCATCAAACTGGTTGCTGCTACAACAGCATAATTCACTTGGCAGCTGTGAGATTATTGTGAATCAACTAATTTCACTTCCTTTGAGAGAAGCCAGAGCTGCACACCATCTCTACTTTCCATTCTCTGGTTGTTTCATTTCTATTCTTGCAAAAATACTTGTAATTGGACATTAAGCAAGTGACTTGGAAGAATTCACAAATGGTCTTCCATCACTTTCAAACTTTGCTTTTAATTGTTCATATAAAATTGGTAGACAGTGAGTGTGTCTTGGATACAAAGTTCCAAGCCTCACTTAGGAGATCTCACTTCTTTCAATTTTTGCAAGCGCATAGGCCAAGTCTTAGAAGTCCGCCTTTGGGGTCTAGTTTTCCTTGAATTTGAGTGTGTCTTTAAACATTTAATGAATCTAGAGGTAATTTTGATTTAAAGACTTTTAGTAAGTAACTAGGGATATATTTGGCAAGGCAAGACTTGGTATTTAAGCAACCTATACGGTTCACCTCTCTTACCTAGAATATTGTCCTCAAGTGAAAAACTTCTAGTCTTTACCTCAAGAAAACTTTTAAGTTCATCAAAATGTTTGGAAGACAATCACCTAGAATTAGTGATCCTCCCAAAGATCAATTTTCATTCCAAACTCTAGTCAATCAACTCCATGAGATTGAGAGAAAAATAAGTCAAGAAAAAGTCCAAAGAGAGCTACATAGTGCCATGGTTGAAAATGAGTTGAAACTTTTGAGAGAGGAACAAATCCAAAATAGGGAGAGAAGTTATAGTGGAGAGTCCCAATATGAACAAGAGGCCTTAAGAGTAGGAGAATATTATCATCAACCCTCTTCATCAAGAAGACACAGAAGGGAATTTGAAAATCCTCCTCCTCCTAAGGAAGTTAATGTGGTATTGCCTCATTTTCATGGAAAAGATAATGTTGAGGCTTACCTAGATTAGGAAATGAAGGTCGAGCAAATTTTTGCTTGCCATCAAGTAGGAGAAGAAAGAAAATTCTCTCTTGCTACCCTAAGTTTTCAAGGGTATGCAATGTACTGGTGGACTGCTACAGTCCAAGAGAGAATAAGACAGCAACTTCCTCCAATAAAATATTGGAATGAGCTTACAAATGCCCTTCGGAAAAGGCACATACCCTCCTACTACAAAAGAGAACTCATGGATAAGCTCCAAAGATTGCAACAACAGTCTATGTCTGTTGAAGAATACAGATAAAAGATGGAGCTATACATGAATCACAGAAGGCGAGGAAACTACCTTGGCCAGATTTTTGAGTGGGTTGAATCTTGATATCAGGGATAGGGTTGAACTACTACCTTATAGAGATTTGAATGATCTTGTTCAAATGTGTATAAAGGTAGAACAACAAAATTTGAGAAAAGCTTCTGTTAAAAGATTTCAATCCCCTTTGAACAGAAAATTGTAAAAGAAAAAGAACCCCTCAAACCTCTAGCCAATATAGTTGAAAAACCCAAACAGGAATCCTCTTCACACACTCGCACTAGTGAGATCAAGTGTTTTAAATGTTTGGGTAGGGGTCACTTAGCTGCTCAATGTCCTACCAAAAGAACAATCATTTTAAGAGGTAGTGACACATATAGCACTGAAAGTAAAACCCCTAGTGAAAGTGAGAATGAGCAAGAAAGAGGTAATGAAGAGAAAGTATATCCTTGTGAGGGTCCACTTCTCATGGTGAGAAGGGTGCTTAATAGTCAACCAGGTCCATAACACTTATCACAAAGAGAGAACATCTTTCACACAAGATGTCAAATTGCAGAAAAATATTGTTCTCTCATTATTGATAGTGGATCTTGCTATAACTGTTGTAGCACAAGGCTGGTTGAAAAACTGAATCTTACTGAGATACCCCATCCAAAACCTTACAAACTTCATTGGCTAAATCAAGATGGGGATATAACAGTCAAGAATCAAGTTAAATTGGCAATCTCCATAGGAAACTTCAAAGATTATGTTATTTGTGATGTAGTTCCTATGGAAGCTTGCCACTTCCTCCACTTCCTCCATTTCCTCCACTTCGTCCACTTCTTCTTCCAGTTCCTCCAGTTCCTCCACTTACTCCACTTCGTCCATTTCGTCCACTTCCTCCACTTCGTCCACTTCGTCCACTTCGTCATTTTTGTGCACTTCATCAACTTTGTCCACTTCGTCAATTTCCTCCACTTCCTCCACTTCCTCCACTTCGTCCACTTCTTCTTCGATTTCTTCCACTTCGTCCACTTCGTCTACTTTGTCGACTTCGTCCACTTCGTCCATTTCCTCCACTTCCTCCACTTCCTTCACTTTGTCCACTTCGCTCACTTCGTCAACTTCATCGACTTCCTGCACTTGCTCCACTTCCTCCAGTTCCTCCACTTGGTCCACTTCGTCCACTTCGTCATTTTTGTCCACTTCATCAACTTCGTCCCCTTCGTCAACTTCCTCCACTTCCACCACTTCCTCCAGTTCCTCTACTTCGTCCACTTCTTCTTCCACTTCATCCAATTCCTCCACTTCGTCCACTTCTTCTTCCACTTCTTCCACTTCATGCACTTCTTCCACGTCCTGCATTTCCTCCACTTCCTCCACTTCCTCCACTTCCTCCACTTCGTCCACTTCGTCCATTTCCTCCACTTCGTCCACTTCGTCCTCTTCGTCCATGTCGTCCACTTCGTCCACTTCGTCTACGTCGTCCACGTCGTCCATTTCGTCCACTTCGTCATTTTCATCCACTTCCTCAACTTCGTCAATTCCTCCACTTCCTCCACTTCCACCACTTCCTCTACTTCTTCCACGTCCTCCACTTCGTCCACTTCTTCTTCCATTTTGTCTACTTCGTCGACTTTGTCCACTTTCTCCACTTCGTCCATTTCCTCCACTTCCTCCACTTCCTCCACTTCCTCCACTTACTCCACTTCCTTCACTTCGTCAACTTCGTCCACTTCCTCCACTTCCTCCACTTCCTCCACTTCCTTCGCTTCCTTCACTTCGTCCAGTTCCTCCACTTCGTCCAGTTCGTCGTTTTCGTCCACTTCCTCAACTTCGTCCACTTCGTCAACTTCCTCCACTTCATCCACTTCCTGTACTTCCTACACTTCCTCCACTTCCTTCACTTCGTCCACTTCGTCAACTTCCTCCACTTCCTCCACTTCCTCTATTTCCTCTACTTCCTCCACTTCCTCTACTTCCTCCACTTCCTCCACTTCGTCCGCTTCGTCCATTTCGTCCATTTCGTCCACTTCGTCTACTTCGTCAACTTTGTCAACGTTGTCAACTTCGTCCACTTCGTCCACTTCTTCTTCCACTACTTTTTCACTTCTTCGAGTTCTTCCACTTCGCCCACTTCGTCAACTTCCTCCAATTTGTCCACTTCCTCCACTTCCTCCACTTACTCCACTTCGACAACTTCGTTAACTTCGTCCACTACATCAACTTCTTCCACTTCGTTCGTTTCGTCCTCTTCGTCCAATTAGTCAAATTCGACAACTTCATCAACTTCGTCCACTTCGTGATACACGACGGCTCGAGGCACATCAGCGAGAAGCAGGAAATCTGAGGGTAGTTTGAGTTGAATAACCGAGAAGCCACTGAAGAAACGATTTGAACTGTGATTCTCCAGGTTCTGTATCGGAGAAACAGATGAAGCATCGGAAGAGCTAGGAATTCTAATCTTGGAGGTTTGTTCGGTTGAAAACCTAGGGTTTGAGGCGGAAGCGAATTTGAACGGTGGAGAAGTGATTTTAATCGGTGAGAGAGGTGAGGTTCTGCGATGACAATGTGGCTCGTGGTGGAGGAGCTCTCTCTCTCGAGAGTGAAGTAGATGAAGACTTCGCGAAATGGAGATGTGATGTTGTGCTGAGGGAAACTCGAGAGGGAATAAGTTCGCGTGGTAGCGATGGTGTAAGCAATCCACACGGCTGAGGTAGAGTGGAGTAAAAATGGTTACGGGGATGTAAGAGAGATATGAAGTGTCAATGGAAAATGAAAGATGAAGCGTGAATGGAAGGTGGCTAGAGGAGATCCTCTAGGATTCTCTAGTTTGACTTTCAAGGGAATTAAATTCTGGAGTTCTCTCTACAAAAAGTTTAATTCATTATTCTCAAAAAGTGTCTTACAAGAGGTGGTGACATGTCTATATATAGGACTAAAAGTCCCTCCTTTCTAGCACATGCCTAACACCTTTTACACATGCTTTAATAAAAGTAAAAGAAATACTACACTAAACTAATTGGGCTTGGGCCCCGTCTATCACTTCTTCCACTTCTTCTTCCACTTCTACTTCCACTTCATCCACTTCGCCCACTTCCTCCACTTCGTCCACTTCCTCCACTTCCTCAACTTTGTCCACTTCGTCCACTTTGCCAACTTCGTCAACTTTGTCAACTTCGTCAACTTCATCCACTTCTTCTTCCACTTCTTCCACTTCGCCCACTTCTTCCACTTCGCCCACTTCCACCACTTCGTCCACTTCGTCCACTTCCTCCACTTCCTCCACTTCATCAACTTCGCCCACTTCGTCATCTTCGTCTTCTTCATCAACGTCCTCCACTTCGTCCATTTCCACCACTTCCTCCACTTCCTCCACTTCCTCCTCTTCCTCCACTTCCTCCACTTCCTTCACTTCCTCCACTTCGTCAACTTCGCCCACTTCGTCATCTTCGTCGTCTTCGTCAACGTTGTCCACTTCGTCCACTTCCACCACTTCCTCCACTTCCTCCACTTCCTCCACTTCGTCAACTTCGTCCACTTCGTCAACTTCGTCCAATTCGTCAACTTCATCCACCTCGTCCACTTCGTCAACTTCGTCCACTTCGTCAACTTGGTCCACTTCGTGAACTTCGTCCACTTCGTCCAATTGGTCCACTTCGTCGACTTCGTCCACCTCGTCAACTTCCTCAACTTCCTCCACTTCCTCCATTTCCTCCACTTCGTCCACTTTGTCCAATTCGTCCACTACGTCAACTTCGTCCACATCCACCACTTCGTCCATTTCTTCAAGTTTGTCCACTTCGTCAAATTCGTCCACTTCGTCAACTTCGTCAACCTCGTCAACTTCCTCCACTTCCTCCATTTCCTCCACTTCCTCCACTTATTCTACTTCCTCCACTGCCTCCACTTCCTCCACATCGTCCAGTTCTTCATCCACTTCGTCCACTACGTCCACTTCCCCCACTTCCCCCACTTCCTCCACTTCCTCCACTTCCTGCACTTCGTCCACTTCCTGCACTTCGTCCTCTTCGTCCATTTCGTCCATTTCGTCCACTTCCTCCACTTCTTCCACTTCGTCCATTTCGTCATTTTCGTCCACTTCATCAACTTTGTCCACTTCCTTCACTTCCACCACTTCCTCCACTTCTTCTACTTCTTCCACTTCCTCCACTTCGTTCACTACGTCCACTTCGTCTTCCACTTCGTCCACTTCCTCCACGTCCTTCACTTCGTGCAGTTCTTCTTCCACTTAATCCACGTCGTCCACTTCGTCTACTTCGTCCACTTTGTCCACTTCGTCCACTTCGTCCATTTCCTCCACTTCCTCCACTTCCTCCACTTCCTCCACCTACTCTACTTCCTTCACTTCGTCCACTTTGTCCACTTCGTCAACTTCCTCCACTTCCTCCACTTCGTCCACTTCCTCCATTTCCTCCACTTCATCCATGATAATAGTTGAAAAATTGTTATTTTCATGCTTAAAATTGATACTAAAAGCAACCTTTAACACTTAGAAACTAGCTTGAAATCATGCTTTTGGTCATATTTTTAGAAATAAGAGAGCTGGAGAGGTTTATGCTTGATTTCAGTGTTTTTATGCAGGTTTTAAGGTGAATTTGGTGAAAGAAGTGAAGAAGGATAGAGATGGAATCAGAAAAGACATCAAAAAGTGCAAAAGGAGAAGCCGCAACTGCCGCTCAGCGGCAGTTTACCGTTGAGCGGCACTCAGGCAGTCACGTTGGCTCCGCTGAGGGGTGAAAAGGCCGTTGAGGGGAGAAAAACAACTCACGCACTTACCGTTGAGCGGTAGTTTACCGCTAAGCGGCACTATTTTTGGGCTTGGGCCTAATTTTCTGTAATTTTAGAATAATATATAAGCTTTAGGACGTCCTAGGGTTTGTATCTTTGGTAGAGACGAAGCAAACACTCTCTTTTCCACCCCTTGAAGGAAGATCTTGGATGCTCAGGCTACCTTCTCCTCTTTCTAGGGTTCTATCTTTCATTCTTTCATTATTGTTCATCTAGTTTCACCATGAATATGGTGAACTAAACCTTGTATTGTTTTTGGGGAATCAATGTAGTCTTGTGAAACTCTCATATATGGAATTTATTTTAACGTCTTATATTAAGATATATATGCTTTCTTTCATCTTTAGCTAGGGTTTTTCCTCTTTGCTTATTGCTTGCTTTGTGTAACTCATTCATTGCCATGATTATTGATTTTGTCGATACGGGAAGGTACGGGGAAGTCTAGATCCAGGGAATTTCTCCCAATAGCATATTGGTTGCTTTTAAGCTCCTGCACTTTAAGAACTAATTACTAGGAATGCTAGGAATTGTATGAACTCGTAATTAAGGATAGGCCTTCTTGCAAGGTGATTTAGAGAGTGGCATTAGCATTGATGATAAGAATGATGAATTCCTAAAAATATATGAGAGTGGATAAGATGAAATTGATAACCCCAACAACATACTCATCCATCTAATTCATTGAAGTGTTTGTATTCTGTTTTTCTCCATTGATCAAATTCATGCATACATGTTTAATTACTGTCTTTTGCATTTAAAACCTACATCAATTTGTTCTTAAGTCTTAAATAATCAACAAATCACATAGCTAAACTAGGCCGTGAGTCCTTTGGGAAAACGATACTTGGTCTTACCTTGTTTTATTACTTGATACGATTCGGTCACACTTGCCGATTGTTAAACAAGTTTGTGGCGCCGTTTTTCGGTGTTCATAAATTTGTCATTAAGTTTTTGGCGCCGTTGCCGGGGACTCGTGGTTTAACTAGTTCATTTGTGTGATTATTGATTATCTTTGACTTGAGTTTTGAATTTTGAAATTTGAATTTCTGTTTTTATTTTTTCTGTTTTTATTTTTATTTTATTTTATTTTATTTTCTATTTTTATTTTTTTTTGTTTTTATTTTATTTTTCTTTTTTCTGTTTTTATTTTTTCTCTGTTTTTATTTTATCTTCTTATCTTTGATCTTATATCTTCTTTTATATCTTTTTGTGCTAACCAATTTTTCTAGAGTTTTGTTTTCTTGTGTATGCAGGAAGCAATCCGAACTAGGAGGAAGAAAACTGCAGAACCTCTTCTTGAAGGTTTAGACGAGAGTAGACGGAGGAGAAGAATCCGTACATCTAGAGAACTTTTTCCTCCTCCGAAAACTCTGTTACAACCATCACCACAAGGTTCTGACCATAGCACTGAAAATATGGAGAATAATAATGCCAGAAGAACTCTTGCAGATTACACAAATATAGCTGGACCTCAACACTTTAACAGCATAGCAAAACCAAGGGTCAATGCAGCCAACATGGAGGTTAAGCCAGCATTAATTCAACTGGTGAAGAGTAATCAATTTAATGGGTTATCTCACGAAAGCCCATATGAGCACCTCACAACTTTTAATGAGATCTGCAATACGGTGAAAATAAATGGGGTGCCGGACGAAGCAATCAAACTTAGCTTGTTTCCATTCTGACTAAGAGGCAATGCTAAGCTTTGGTTAAATTCTTTTCCAGAAGAAAGCTTTACAGAGTGGGAAGTAGTGGTGACCAAGTTCCTAAACAAATACTTTCCACAATCAAAAGTAAATAAAGGAAAGCAAGAGATTTCATCATTCAGGCAAGGCATGGAGGAATCACTAGGGCATGCATGGGATAGGTATAAAAGCTTATTAAGAAAGACACCCACGCATGGCTTTGATGATGTGGAAGTAGTCCTAATCTTCCTTGGAGGTCTTGGTTCACAAACCAAGATGATGCTTGACGCCTCAGCAGGCACTAGTGCAAAAATCACATTTTATAACGTACAAAATTGACCTATTATAACGTATAAACTGAGGATATAGTTATGGGCGTTATAATAGGTCTGTCCATTTTATAACGTAGCGAAAAAGTACGTTATAATAGATTTAGCATATTATAACGTAATTCCTTTTACCTATCATAATATCATAATTAACCTATTATAACATAGGTTATCATGTACGTTATAAAAGGTTGTTTTTTATATAAAAAAAAATTCATGCTTACATTTTGACATCCAATCAAATTTCTTGGTATTATCCTCATTTATTTAATTTTTCTCGTATTCTTAATTAAAAATTTAGAAAGCTATAAGAGGGTTCGAAACCCTCTTTTGATAAACTAAAGCATATTTGAATATCCATTTCCAATTATAAAGACATTCACTTCCAAAACATGAAAAAAAAAAGGTTTTGCCATTGGCTAGGTTTTATTAATTTTAATTAATAACCAACCACGTTTCTAATAATTAGGAACAGATACTCTGTACAATATTACAAGAATGATTAATACATGAAAGGAATTAAAAGCAAAAAAGCTAAGGTCTAGAAAGAATCAATTTCAACTCATCAAAATTGAACTATAATAAAGCTAAACTGAAACAAAAAAGGAAAGCAATTATTGGAACAACTTTCCGCTTCATATACGATTATACTATATATAATTTTACTAATACGGCCTAATCATGATTATTACCTAGAAAAATGCAAAAAAAAGTATATACATAATGGTGTGGCTACTTCATAACTAGGCCTTTGCTGAAAGATATGCTGAACTTTGCCTTTGCCTTTGCTGAAAGATCTTCGTTCTTTT
>JAFNIE010000199.1:0-48219 GCA_027742785.1 Vigna reflexopilosa
GGGACATGATAAAAATAATAATTTTCAAGCATGTAAATATACTTGATTTCGTTAGAAAAAATATTTTATTGAAATCATGATATATGGGACATTCTTGAACAATGGCTGAAACTTTCTCTTTGTTACCTTGTCTACTTCTGGGAGTTGGTTTTTCTTTTTAGGACTATTAGGTCAGCATGAAAGCATCCCTTCACATTTATCTTTTTTTCCCCTTTCCCCATCCGCTACACAAGATTATAGAACTCACAACAATTTAACCTAATTTTAAGTTCACAGTTAAATTTGTAAATGTAAATATGAGTTTTTTAAACAGGGAATATATGGATAGCTGATTAGTAGTTAGTTTTATTTTTATTTTTTGAAGAAAAAATAATATTTGAGAAAATACGAGTTTGAGAGAAATTGGAAAAAGTAGTTATAAGACAAAGAAGCTAGAGAATATTTTAATGGGCTATGATATTTTCAAATTGGCTTTTATAATATAGGTTAATTACAGTAAAAACTAAGGTTAAACAAGTAAAAATTCAAAACATTTAAGTAAATAAAAGTTACAATAAAAAGTTTGTAAGATCTCATTGTAACACGCATAGAGAAAAGTCCATAGTTTTATACTATAAATAACCCATAATACAAACAATATCATATTACTAAAAACTACATGATAGGAAAATAAAAAGAAAACGTTAACAAAAATAAATAAACATTATAATAAAAATATCTTAAAATGTCATTCTTGCACACTTGAGACAAAAATTGACATATTTTTAATTGAGTCATTATAGGTATATAAAACTCAACTCTACTCAAACTTATACACACAAAATTTTCAGAAGTTACTATTTACTTTCAATAAATTAAAAGTTAAATATGTTTTTAGTCCCTAAAGTATTGGTCATTTCTAGTTTTCGTCTCTCTTACAATTTGGTCTTCATTCTTTTCGAAAAGTTTGTTTTAGTCCTCAAAAACTAACACCGTTAAAAATTTGGGATCCTCATTTAAAACAAAACGAGGACCAAAACCAAAGTTTTGAGGACTAAAAGGAACGTTTCGAAAAGAATGAGGACCAAATTGTACCTTATTTTGAAAGAGAGACGAAAACCAGAAACGACCAATAGTTTAGGGACTAAAAACATATTTAACCCATAAATTAAAAAACATATTAGTATATAAACAGTTAAACATAATAAAACTAAATAATATGCAAACTTTTTCCTTTATGTAAAAAATTTTATTGGCATTTTGATCTGTTTGTTCTTTCTTTCATTTGAACATGGATTCTTAGTTTTTTTTTCAACTACAATTCTCTTTTAATATCTTACACATTTATCGTTATTTCAATAATCTCACCTGTCTAGTTAAATTTTAGGTCTCTGCTCTTTTAATTCTCGTTTTGTAATATTTTAGATTTTGATAGTAAATCATTTTCGTGCATGTAAAAGTAAAAATGTTTTTTTCTTAAGATATATAATATTTTACATAAGTCGTAATTCTAAAGATGTAGAATGTGATAGGTTAGTTGAATATAAATCATAATACACTTTATATCGGTTATGTCTTTTCATTTAAAATTTACTTTCTATATCACTTATTAATTAACATTGAAACCCTTGTACTTTGTGTGTCAACACCATCTATACCAATTTATCAATAAAATGTACAGAATAATCAATAATAAAACAATATTAAAGAAAGCATGAAATAATTGTACACATAAACTATGAGAGAAGAATATGGTTGCAATATAAATAATGTCAGAAGTTAAGTGCATAAGAATCATGGTTGCAATTATAATAATGTCAGAAGTTAAGTGTATGAATCTTTATTCACATAATTGAAGTTAGGGGGGCCACAGCTAAGGACATATTGGGAAAATTGTTATAGTAAAGATAGTTCACTTTATTAGCTTAACAAATTTTCATGACCAACTTTTCCAAGTCTGTCCTTTAACTTGTTATCTCACTCACCCAACAAATAATATAATATTAACAAACTGCTTCCTTAATTTTTAGCTATGCATCTTATTATAGTCGGCAGAAATATATATAAAAGGGAAATTTTCCATTGTATATTACTATGTTACAATAATTTAGTAAAGAATAAACTATTTAATTCAAAAATACAAAAAAAAATATTTGTAAAAAGTTTTTATCCTTTTAATGACAAAACGGATTTAAATCTGACTGATATTGGTATGTTTAAAACGGGCTAAGTCGGGTTAGACTGTCAATTGAAAACAATTTCAAAGTAATAACCTGACCTGCGAGTTGTCAAACTTGCTAATTTTAATTTTTTTTTTATCATATATATATATAATTTATTGGTCGTTAGTTTCTTAATTGCTACAGTTATCTATTTTAATATTATTTTTCGTTTATTCATAAAAAGACAGTTAGCTAATTCGTAATGATCAACGAAACTGTTTTCTAAGCATTTAATTTCTCTCACGAACCTATTTTAGTCTTTATAAAACATTTGTTAGTTAAAATATTCAAATTTTATAGCTGTTAGTTTTTAGTATTTACTATTAATAATTCCTAGTTTAACGTTAAAAATAAATTATTAATTAAAACAGTTTAAACAGTGAAGAATATTCGAAATTAAAATAATGAAGACTGAAAAGTGTCATAAACTTAAAGTAATAAAAATATTTACATATAGATTAAAACAAAACAGATAAAAACTTATCTCACCCTTTGGATGAATGAAAGAAAGAATATATTGATGCAATCGAGATTCATGTCGACTTTTAGCAGTATTTGTTGAAAATGAACTCTGCAAATCATTCACTAAAATTGCAAACATCAACTATTTGTTGCAGATCATAGGCTATTACCTTTCACTGTTACCTTGGTTTATGGGAGTTATCTTTTCCTTTTTATGGCCGTTGGCCAACTTTGAAAGCTTCCCTTTTCCCATTGACTTTTATCCTTAGCCGTTTTTAGGGTCACTTCAACAATTACTTTATTCATTTAAAATAATATTTGTTTAGAGATTATCATTTGAGCCCAGGGATTGAGAGAATAAGAATAAAATATATAAATGGTAAAAGAATGATTTTAAATATAATTATAAGAATGAGAAGTAATTAAAATAGAGTTAGTTAAATGCAAAAATTCCTCACCTTTTATATTGTCCTTAATTCATAGCTCATAATTTTGAATTTGATCAATGCTTACAAGGTGTAAAACTAGCATAGTGGGTGCTATAACAAGCTCATTCAGTAACAAGGGTAATGGAACACAAGACTTCAGTAATTCAACAATCATCAACAATTGAGGGTAATGGAACACCGGACTTCAGCAATTCAACGATCATCAATAATGAAGGGTGGAGATGTAACCAATTTCAACTCTGTATTTTTTCATATAAATAAATACAAACATGACTCCCTCAAATCCATCCTGTAATTGTCATGGTATATCAAAATTACATTTCAGGATGTGATGTAATTTGTTTATGTTATTTTGGTCTCATTGTACACATCTTCTGACAAAGACAGGTTTTGGTATCATAGCAATTCATTATAGTTTCTGCCTCTTCAACCATAAATACTAAATACCCAAAATAAAAGAATTCAGCGACAGACAAACTTGTACAGAAATGGCACTAAGACACAGTAACATCACTGCATCCATTTTTTTTATTTAAGAAAACAACACATAGCCGTTGCTAAAAGTTACATATATTTTCAAGTGTATCATAACTTGCTATAATAGAGAAATATATTGGCCAAAGTATGATTTGAGCCAATAGTTTTTCAGACCACTCATACAGTAACTATAGCCAAGAATGAAACGTATGGTCACAAATCTTACGCATTTTTTACTATAAAAGTCATTCCTACTGTCTATTTTAAAACCAATCTCATTGTCACAAACTAAATTAATGATCTGTGAAAAAAAAAACATTATATTATTACTTTATTCGCTTGTGTACTGTTCGTTATCGAAATCATTTTTCATTTATAAATTTCGGCAACACTGCATGTGATGGCCACTTAGTTTTTATCTAACACGAGCCCTACTTCTTTTGTTGGATGAAAAAGGGTGCAAGTTGTGACTTTAGGTCCCACGTGGGCGAATGTTAGGTACACTTGCCCCTTATTTGTAAGGGCTTCGGGGAATTACTCACTCTACGTTGGTAGAGTTTAAGGAAAAAGAAAAGAAAATACAGAGGCTTTGTAAGAAAAAGGCACTTGGTTTCAAATACAAGGAAACATGAGAACGATGTTGAGGAATCAAAAGATAAAGTCTACTGCAAAGTGAAAACTTAAACTTAGATACAATTACTTTAAAGTAAAATTAATTTAACTACCCAACCTGATGGAAAGTCAACATTATTTAACTACCATAATCAGAACCCCCAAAAAAATACTCAAACTAATTTAGCCACTTTTTCTAGTTTCACTTCCAGACACATTCATTCTCATAACATACTTTACACAAAGCAAAATCAGGCATATGCATATTCTCATGCGGGAATGTCAGTCTTCTTCAGCTTTTTAGTATCCTGTAGGAAACACGCAGTTACCATACCCTGCACAAAAATAACCATGGTTAAACTAAAAATTAAAGACCCATAAAGTACAATCATAAATCCCATGTTTTTCAAAGGTTTTAGAATCCAATGTTTGACTAATTGACCACCTTTACAGCTACAAGTTTCCATCTAGTTGGCCTCCATTACCCTAGTCCCTAGGGTTCACCAAAACAGTGAGAAAGAGGTATTATTTGGGTAGACCGAGTAACACAACACTGTAACACCGTAATTCTAATGTCCTACATAGTACACTCTACCCAATAAATTTACGCCATGTCGTTATCACAAAAGATTCCCTCTTGTCAACCCTATCACGTGCCACTTTATCGTGTGCATTCCTCACCCCGCTCATGTTAGTAACCCTACCAAACACTATTCTAAAGCGCACACATATTAAAAATGAATTAAATTATGTAAAAGTAAAAAAGGGATTTTTAGAATACTCACTAGGCTCCTGCGTCACCACGTAGGACGTACCCCCGAAATAGCAGCTACCGCCCTTGCGTGATTGCTTCTGGTAATAACTATTGAACGCAAACGAAGCGTGTGCAACGATCGTGTTAGGATCGTAACACGTGGCACCGTGCTGAATCGGAGCGCAATCTGCACCTCCCTCACCGCAAGCGAAATCTAGAGCTGCCTGCAGCTTAACTTTATCCGCATCCGGGTTGGCAACGCACCAAGTGTTACCGGTGGTGCTCTTCGACACGCCGCCGCTCACGATGGGTGCCGGCGCCGGGGTGGTCTGTTTCGGACTGCCACCCTTCACCGGTGATGGACGGTCGTGGTAGTCCTTGAGCTCCTCCGGCGTTAACGGAACATTATAGACCCTTGTCTCGTCAGGATTAAAAAGCCCAAAATTTCTCTCGGAAGTGGGTCCGGGCTTCTGATTCTCATTAAAAAGCGCGAACAAATAGACGGTGAGATCGGCTTTGGGTCGAAGTGGGGTACCGCCACCGGTTAAGATCTTACGGACGAGATTACCGTTGTACGCAGCGGCGTTCTCTACGCTCGCACCCACCTCATTACTATCCCCCTTGGAAGGCCACCCTGTTTCGGTCACTACAATGTTAACGTCGTCGTATTTCAGAGCACTTAACGCGGAGAAAACGGCGTCGATTTGGGCATCAAATAGGTTATAGTATCTCAACCCGTTACCCGGATCCGCCACGCCCGGGTTCTCTCGGAAAAGAGCGTAGTCCAAAGAGATTACGTCAGCGTTGGACTCGTAAGCAAAGAACGGGTACACGTTTACCATTAAGTACGACCCGGTTTCGTGGAGGAAGTCCAGCATGGGTTTGAAAACGGGTTCAACGAGATCGGGTCGGAACGATCCGGACGAGGATGGGTACGAGTTCGCCAACGCAGAGAGGGCAATGGGGGAGGAAACCTTAATGTCGGAGTCGAGGTTATGCTTCACAAGCGCTTGGTGAATGTTTTTCATGGCGGGTACCAGGAACTTGGTGGTGTTATGTGTGTCTACGAAAACCTCGTTCCCAACCGCAATGGCTTCGATTTGCGTGTGAGGGTAGTAAGCGACGACGTTTCTTTCAACCCAGGAGGATGCAAAGGAGGGAGCTTTCGCTGCTGCGAAGAGTTGCTGGTTTGGAAGATCAACGGTCACCTTGATTCCGGATCCGGATAATGCCCGAAGCACTGCCGGGTCGGTGTCGTAGACTTTGACTCGGTTCAGCCCCTGGGATTTGAGGAGACGAACAACCTTAACCGCGGAGGGAAGGTTGTTCGCAATGCGACCATAGTTAACTCCAATGGAACCTCCATCTGAAACAACAAACAATGTACACAACACAGGATAGTTGGTCAGTGACATTACGTAAACAGAGTAAATAAAAGAGAGAGAAAAGGCGAGAGAGGCGAGCATTGCCTGCGAGGGTGAGAAGTGTTAGGGAAAGGAGAAGGGTGGAGACGGTGAGGCGCTGCATTCTCTGCTTCTGTGAGGAGAAACAGAGAGAGAAGGTTTGTTTTGGTGTTGTGCTTGTGTTTGTTTTCGGTGTTTTTGACGATGTTTGTGTGAAAGTGGTGCCCAGAGTGTGTTCCTGCGGTGCAAGTGGGTGACGTGAGAAAGAGTGGTGTTTGTTAGTATATCTATGAGAGAAAGTTCAGGAAACGAGGTGGTGGTGGAAAAGGTTAAGAGGGTAAGTGGGACCCTTTGGTATTACTGACAGTAAGAAATGGACGAGTAATTATAGGACCACCATCCATCATTCTAGGCCAGTTGGCCTTCATGCTGCTGACGAACCTCAAGCACTGAACCAAACAGGGCCTTGGAGATCGGGATTTCCAACTTATTATTATTATTATTATTATTATTATTTATATTCATACATTTTTTTTAATTATGTACTCACACATGCATTAGATTTGTGGTTCATGAATCATGATTTTCCATTCTTCTTAATCAAGAAACAGCCAAAGCAGGGTGATAAAAGGCCAATTTAAGAATAAGAATGAAAATTGACAGTGGCATTTTGTTCATTAGTGTATTGAAGTTCTGGACCTCAAAAGGGCAGTGTTTTGGAAGAACTGCTATCATCCAACAATGACAAAGATGAACAAAAAAAACATGGTCGTATTAATTTGATGCACCCTTTTAAAGAGATGGTAACCATCCAATATTACATCATTATCTTTCTGAATAGCATCTTACCCTTGCACCATAACTGAGGCTGAGTTTAGATTGAGTTCAGGATTTAGAGAGAAGTGAATGGAGGGGTTTCAAAAGAATGGATAAAGGTTCTGTATCTTATTCTTTAAATTAAGATATTTGAAAAGATAGATTATGGTATTTGAAAAAAAATTAAAGATTTATAAATAATGTTATAAATTTGATAGATTAAAAAAATATTTTAATTGAAAAAGATTGGATGATTAAAATAAAATATAATTATGAATAAAAGTTAGATGATGGTATTTGAAAAAATAAATAAATATTTATAAATAATGTGTTAAAAATCTATATAAAAATTTATATACATTATGAATGTTAGTGTTTCTCTCCAAATCTTGACACGAATGCGAAGAGAGATTTAAAAAATAATTTAATTTTTTTTCTGTAATTCTTTGTTAATTTTTAAGCTTTGAGTGAAGATGGTGTGTAGCTTGGGCTTTGCAACTAATTGATACAAGCCTTGGCCAATGATGATGGAATGCGTAACATACTATACTTTTTCCAACTTCTTCATCAATTATTCTCCTTCTAAAGTAAACTTATGAGTAAAGAGTAATGACTATAATGGAAATCATCATTTATATCAATACAAATTATAACTATCATATGCTATTCAATACAAAATAATATACAAATACAGTAATTGACCAAGTATTGTATATTTATGTCAGTAATAGTATTATTATTTTAATTAATTATCCATTAAAAATGAGGTGTTTTTATTAGTTTTTAATTTAATAGTTGAATTGATATTGCTAAAAATGACCGTAATAAAATATTTTAAAATTGTCTTCAAATATTCTTCACTGATTAAATTAATTATAAGATTTTCAAACGTAAAAAATTTAATATTTATATTTTATGACTAAACATGTTCTTTCAATTTCACACCTGGCTATTTTAGTCTTAAAAAAAGTTGCATAAACTAATTCTACAAATAATATACCTTTAGTACTTAAAGAATTATTTAAATTGATTCCATGTTATCGTTCATATGGTAAAAAAAAGAGAACATTTCCATCATTCACATGTGATTAATGAATTTTATTTATATAAATTTTAATTAAATCTCTTATATTCAATTGAAACTGTTATGTAATTAAATATCTAATTAATTATATGTTTAATTAATTTGTTTGTATTTTATCATATAGCTTTTATTATATAAAAGTTTGTTTGTGTATACAACGAGTTGTATCTCAAATAATTTTATATGATTTGATGTAGATATAATGTTTCTCAAAGATATTACATTATCAGAAAAAAATCATAACAACAGAAAAATTTTAAACAAAATCAATCTAATTTTTAAATAAAGAAACTTAGAAAAAAAAATATTAAGCGAGCTTAACAACCTTTTGGGAACTCAATTACGTTTAGCCTCCGTTCTTTTATATTTTTATGTTATTTTTAAATTTTATGGAGTTCTAAATCTTTAGAATTGATTATTATTGTAACTTCGTTATAGATTATGATGTTAGAATGAAATAGTTTTTTTTCTTTTTATTGTTGCTTTGGTTTATATTTTATTTATGTATTTTTTTTTTCAATCAATTAAAAGTAATGATTTTTATGTTATAGTAAATTAACACGGTGTTAAATCTACGCACCATAATAATCATTAGCGTGCAAGGATATTTAATTTTAATTAGAAAGTTACTTTAATTAAAGTTAGAACTTTCATATGATTGAATGAATTTTTTCTAAAAATTTTAAATTACTTCCAGTAAAAACTTAAATCAAAATTAATCAAGAAGTGATTTTGCTTAATTAGTTCTTTATTATATATACAAGATGTAAAATAATAGACATGATTAGACATAATAATATTTAATTAATTTGTTAGGATTAGTCTAAAATGTTATTGTTTTTGAACGAAAAGTTACTTTGGTTAAAAGGAAGGATGCTAACAAATTAATTAAGAAATTAGATTAATTAATTTGAAATCCTAGACATGAAATCAATAACAATCATTTTTAGGAAACCAATTATGAATCTATTTTGAAAAAAAATAGTGAAATCGACCTATTTTCTTTCCTATTTTTTTAGGGTTAAATATGTTTTTAGTTCTTAATCTATCAAGTGAATTTGATTTTAGTCTCTCTTTTAAAGTAACGTATGATTTAGTCCTCCTCCTCCTCCAGGAAACCTTAATTTTTCATCC
This sequence comes from Vigna reflexopilosa, assembly GCA_027742785.1. Classification (NCBI taxonomy): domain Eukaryota; kingdom Viridiplantae; phylum Streptophyta; class Magnoliopsida; order Fabales; family Fabaceae; genus Vigna; species Vigna reflexopilosa. The sequence continues at coordinate 9,393 of JAFNIE010000199.1, forward strand.
TCTAAAACTAACAGCGTTAAAAAAAAAAAGTTTAGTTGGTTAAGGTGGAATGCCACGACATTTTTTTTCTGACACTAAGTCAATCTCCCTCCTTCACTCGCGTCATCTCAACTCCTTTGCACTCTTCAAGCAGTTCCTCCTCACCAACCTGGCCCTCCATGGCGAGACCCACCTCAACTCCACAGTGAGACCCTCCTTACCTCCCACGCCAACCCTCACTTCACCCCTCTCTCCCACTTCTTCTCCCACCGCTTTGCCCCCCACAATCTTCTCCCAAAACTGCCCCTCTCCTCATGAAGCCTCGCTACAACGTCCTCTCACTTCCCACTCCTATTCCCCAAAACAACAACCTTAATCTAACGTTCGTAGTATTGTGTTCCCACGAAATCGAGGAGGAGAGTGAAGAGTGTGACCATCATGGTGAAGAAGTCGGTGAAAGGGACGAGGGTTGTTGTCGCGAAGGAGAAACGCACTGGAATTTCTTCCCTGTAGTAGCACGTTGGAGGTTCTGATTTAAGGTCTACTTGCAAGTATGATGGCGTCGCAGACGGAGGTGGTGAGGCGCTGTGGGGGTTATGCGAGCTTAAGGCATGCGTTAGGGTTTCTGTTCTGGGTTTGATTAGGGGTTTTTTGGGCTGCTACGTTTTCTTGATTTTATCTTTATGGTCAATCTATATTTACATTGGGTGTTATAAAATCTAATGTAAATGGATCTTTTTACTTTTAAAAATAAGGTATTCAAGGTAAATGAGTTTTTAAAATATTATGTACATAAGATACCCTTCGACCACATTTGTCTTAGTCTTGTCATAAGACAATGTAGCGTAAAACGCAACTGAATATGTTTTGAGTGTCTTCACCTAAACATATTCAATCCACATGATATGTGACTATCATTAGGCGACATGATCGATTACCTGTCGGTCTACCATAATTAATGGTGTACCAATTACTCTATAACTTAGCATAATGTGATCAAACACTAACTAAAACAAGGAAAATGGATCATTGGACTCAAGCCCAACCTATCAATGTAAGAGCCCACAAAAGTAATAAATTATAGGGTGTTGCTCCCTCCACCACCACACCTTTCTCCCTCCACCTCCCCAATTTTTTTTAATTCCAATTATATCCTCAAATTAAAATTTTTTATTTTTATTATTTTAATTTATTCCAAACCTAGTTCTCCTACTTTACTCCCTATACTCAATCTTTCCATCTCTCAATTTTGTTTAACAATTTGTCTTCTGTTTTACTTTACAACTCCATTTGTCTTCTCCGTTTCACTTCTCCTCATTCGTTTCTTTCTTCTTCATTTTCCTTATATTATTAAAATACATTAAAAATATATTAAAAAATAATAAATCAAAATATTTAAATTAAATTGTTAAAATATTTCCAAAATAAAGAATAAACTAATAAAACAAACCCTAACATTAAAAATGTAACTCGGAGTCCATTTAAGTAAAGAACGGATGTCAACATCCGTTTATGGAAAGAACGGATGTCAACATCCTGGAAAGAACGGATGTCAACATCCGTTTAAGGAAAGAACCGATGTCAAAATCCGTTTATGGAAAGAACGGATGTCAAAATCCGATTAAGGAAAAAACGGATGTCAACATCCGTTTAAGGAAAAAACGGATGTCGCATCCGTTTTACCTTAAACGGATGTTGACATCCGTTGAAGGATTTTGACATCCGGTCATCTCCGTTTAAAGGTTACGTTTTTATTTTAGGGTTTTATTTGAAGGTTTATTCGAATACGCACCTTGAGGAAGCAACACACGCACTGCACCACTCCACACACTGCACCACGAGAGCGACACTGCACCACGAGAGGGAGACTGCTTGATAATTCTTTCCACCACCACCCACCTTTACAACTTGTAGTATCTCACCGCAACAAAAGAAAGAGAGGAAGAAATATAATGTTAAAATAAAAGAAAAATATTTTACTCATCTATGGGAAACTAGAATAGGTTAGTAGTGGAATAGATTGTGAATGGGTAAAATTAAAAAGTAATCCTAAAAATAAAATTTTACTTAAGGGCAAAATAGTAAAGGGAAGGTGGAGGGAGTAACACCCTAAATTATATTATAAATAACACAAGCATCAATGTATCTTAGGTACGCTATCATTAATTACAAGTAAATATTTTGTTGACGTTTGAGACTTGAGCGCTAAAGTGTCTTCTGCAAACACTACCTTCATTTATCTTACTAATGAGAAGAGGAGGATTAACACTTTGAAAAACAAATATTGAATATGTTTATAAAGTTGAAGTCTTTGTATTCATACCTCTTTTACTATGAAAAAACATGAGTTATTTCCAAAGTATAATTCATTATCGGAGCTTCTCTTCCAATTATAATCCCTCTATAATTTATTTCTAATATCTTGCATGTTTATTTTTATTTCAAATATATTTTAATTTTACATACTACTATATTTGAAAGATAAATAATTTTTCGTACCTTTTGTTGTACATATTTTTATTAATAATTTTGGTCTAAATATCATTCTTCTTAATATAGTTTTTTGGTTGATGGAAAATTTAAAATAAATACATTATTTTTTTAAAAAAAGATACCACCTTTTTCATTGGTTACTACTTCCTAACAATTGAATCCATTTTCTACGTCGATTAATAATCGATGTTGGAACTCTCATTATTTTTTATATTGGTGACATTTAAGTTGATTTATCAATCTTCAATTGTTTGTTTCCTTTGGTGTAAATGTACTATATTTTTTAAAAAATACTGACAGGTGTCTTTAATATATAGTTTAAAGAATTAAAATATATTTTTTAAATGTTATCTTTTATTTTTTTAAATTGTAAGAAAAAATTAGTTAAAGAAAAATTAAATATTTTGTTTTGAAGTCAAGGCTTAAACTAAACGTTTATTTTTAATACAAATAGGTAACGTCCACCTTTTGTCTAATATATTTTAACTGCAAATGTTAAAAGCCTACTATTTTTTTTCTTGCTATTTTGGTGATTGATAGTTTCAGTAATCGCATTTCATTTATATTTGACTAAGCTAAAGTAATAAAAAGAACCGTATTAATTACTCTGGGGAAATAATATAAATTCAGATAAATTAAAGATATGCATGTAAATACAACAAATGAAAGCTTTAAACATTAAAAATGTGGTTTTAGGGAAAAAAAAATATGGGAAATAAGTTGAACGTTAAATAAAATAATGTGGTGAAGGTTAAATTCATTAATTAATTGAGTTGGTCTTAGATTATATTTGAATTACTCAAAGAATTGGATAGCAAACGTTTCAAAATTCATTTTCAAAACAAAATTAAGGAGAGGTTAAAATAAATTTTAAAATAATTTAACCTTTATTTTCAAAACATATGAGTTGCTATTGATATTTCTTTTATAAAAAAAATTAGTGAAAGCACGTGCATTTATAAGTATATGTGTGTTCAATTTTAATTTATGGTAACAAAAGAAATAAAAATTAATTCTTTTAATTATTATTAAAATAAAAGAATATTAAATTTATAAAAAATATATTCTTAAAAGATAATTATAAAAAATAATTATGAAATTTAAAGTATAAAATTAATATTAAAATAAGGTTTAAGTACGTTTTTAATCTTTAAATTTTGACACAAAATTAGAATTAGTCTATCTCCAAAACTTTAATACATTTTAGTATCTAAACTTGAAAAATAATAGGTATAATCCATTTTAATCCAATTGAATTAAATATGTTGTATGTGTGATACACATTTCATTCTAACATTTGAATTGTTTACACTATTTGACATGTTCTTGCTTCAATATCAGTTGAAAAACGCGTTTGACATATTAAAAAAATTGAAAATAATTGGGTTAAATGATTATATATATTCAATTTTAAAATTTAGAAATCAAAATATATCAAAGTTTCAAAAATAAATTTCAATTTTGCATCCAGGACTAAAAATATATTTAACTTTTAAAATAATTTATATTTAAAAGAGTAAAATTAATAATGAAATGCATATAATTAGTTGTTTTAAAAAGAAATCTCTTAATTAGTAGTGATTTTTTTCAAACAAGAATCAAAGTAAACTGAAATTGAAACTAAACCTGAAAACTGATATGGTTTCTAAAATTTTGAAGCAAATAGTAAAAGCCATCCAAACGGGCCAATTTTTATGTATCTAGAATAACTTTTGAATAATTTATACTTTCTGCACCTCCATCAGGGCTTTTTCTTTGTGTCTCCTATAGTTTCTTAGCACACTCCTATAATTTTTAAAATGACATTTCATTCTTTATAAAAAAGTGAATTTCAAATTATCTATTTTAAAATTATTCCAGAATAAGTTTTTTGAATTTACTGGAATATGACTTTTTGAATGAGATTTTTAAAATAATTTTTTTTGAAATAGAATTTCGAAAACAGAATATTTGGATGAGATTTTTTGGAAATAAGCTTTCTAAAACAAATTTCCTTAATAAATTTTCCAAAAAATACATAATATTTTCTAGAATGAATTTTTTGGAATATATGAAATATGTTTGGAAAAGAACTTTCTAGAAGGAGCTTATTCCGCAAAGTGTTATTATCTCTTTTCTTCTTCTACAACATTCTCCCTCTCTTTTTCTTTCTTTGCAATGGAAATGGAGCAGCGGTGAGAACAACAATAATGACCGAGGTGGTGTGATACAATGAGAAAGGGTATTTCTGTTAGAATAATAGAACATCTAGTAATAAAGGGGTGTAGGAAGTAAAAGCCCTCCACAAGGTGTAAGAAGTAAAATCCTTGTTTAATTAAACTATGTTATGAAAAAAATGTATTGGCCCAAAGTGGCTTTTATATTTGGATTACACTTTCAAAATTGGTTTTACATTAACCAATATTTAAAGTTCATACTTTCAAAATTAGTTATCATTTACCATTATAATGTATAACTTTCAACTACATCCGTTTTAAACCAATGTTGAAAGGTTCAAAATAATGATTTTAAATAATTTTTTTACAGTTGAAAAATATTTAAAGACTTAATAAACAATTTTCAAATGATTTATTGAATAATTTAAAAGAAAATGAAAAGTCATAAAAAATTACTCATTTCAAGAATGTATTCGAAAGAAATGTATTATATAGGTAAAAAAATATAAAGAAAAACTAGAAATGCAGTGAGTAATGATATTTTTGGAGTATTGGTTGAAGAATAAGATACACTAAAATTAGATAAGCACCTTGTATGAGTTTTTTATACCCTCTCTTTACTTCTCTCTCTTCTTTATCTCTTAAAATATTTTCACATAGTTCTTCAATCCACAGTAAAAAGTTTCCTTTTTATTTAATTTAAACTTTTGACAATGACATAAGAGATTTGTTTAATCTCTTTCTTATCTCTTGTACACATAGATAAGGTAGCTTTACTCTCTCTTTTATTTAATAATTCTATATATATATATATATATATATATATATATATATATATATATATATTGTAAAACTTTCTTTATCAGTAGTAGGTCTTATATTATTTTAAGAAAATAACAAAACATTTAAGTAATTTTAAAATAATATAATTTGATATGTTATACTTGAAAAATAATACATTATAAAATTTGAAATATTACAAAATATAACTATGCAAAATCTTAGATTCATCACTTTGAAATTCAAATCCAACCCCTAATTAAAAAATTTTTCCATAAAACATCAACATGCATGAAATATAGAAGGAGAACAAAGAATAAGAAACCCATTAAATGACATCGAACTCCAAATTGATGTCGAGGCCTTTTTTTCTAAAATGAAATCACAATTAGAGTGGATGATGAGAAAATGTAGAATTAAAGATGTTGTGTATGAGAAGGAATGGGAAATGGAGGAATGAAAAGGATGAGTTAGATTTTCACATATATAAATAAAAAATTTAGGATAAATGATTGGTTCACTATAGATAGTATTAACATATTTCATTATTTTGTTAATGATTAAAAAAGTGCTTAATATTTAATATTTAGTAATTGTGATGTTTGTTTATTATACAGACAATTAATGTTAATATACAATTATCCTGAAAGAAACTTATATGTTTTATTTGTAAATATAAAATTTGTAAGGCTAATTATATTAACGTTAATTTTTTCTTTAATAAATTCACTCTAGTAAATTATTTCAAATAAAAGTAAGTTTTCTTTTTTATAATTTTATAATATAAAACATAACATATACTAAATATCAATGGACACATATTTAATTGTATTTAATTTTTAGTTTTCTTTTATTATAAATTAATTTGAGAGTTTAATGGATTAAGAACAGAAAAAATAATTTGAATCTGAAATCAAGAAATCAAATGCTTGAATTCAAGAGCTGAAATATGAAATTGCTAGAAGACAAAATTGTAGAAAATTAAAGTGCAATTAATTAAAGAACAAGAACATTAAAAAGTAAGAACAGTAAAAAGCAAGAAAATTAAATTGCAAGATCAATATAGAAATTGTTGAAAAAGTAAACAATTCAATCACAAACTCAGGAACAAAACAAATTGAAAATCTTTGGTTTTGATTTGATATTTATCTTGTGAGGTAATTCCTTAGATAACTGTAAAAATGTGGTAGTAGAAATAAAAAGAACCAAAAGGCAAAAACTAAAAGTAGAATAAAAGAAAAAAAGAAGATTAAAACTCTAAAATTTTACAAATGATTTCCGTATATGGTTTTTAGCACATTTGAGGTTTTATATAACTTCTTAAATTTATAAGTCCGATTACAAAAGTTAAGCTAAAAAATGAAAATAAATTATTTTGCCGGGCTTTGTTTACCATTTTTTAAAATATGTCTCAATTTCTAAAAATCATAGAAATAAGAGGGGAATTCAACTCCAAATTATATATCCAAATTAAAGCCCTGAAATTATATAATCCAACAAAACTAAAATCAACCAAAAATTATATATGCAAAGAAAATTATGACTAAAGCAAAAATTAAAAATTATATAAATTAAAAATACAAAAGTTAAAACAAATATATATATCAAATAATCCAATTTATTACCAAAAAGTGAAAATAAGCTAAAAACAAAAAGTAAAAAATTTGAAAAGTACATATAGTAAGTTATAAAAAAATGTGTTACAATAAACACACATGACAATTACTAATGTTAAACATATATTCAATTATTAGTCATTAACCTAGTTCAAACAAAACTAACAGAGATTTTGTATAAAGATTGTATTTGTTTTATATTAAAAGTAAAATATATCGATACTTATTATACTGAAGTTATTATTTACCTAAATATTTATTATATCAAACCTTTACAACTTTTATGTAGTATGATAGTTACAAAATGTAAATATTATTACGAGAATTTGAATGAAGGGTAAACAAGATGGATACGTGCTACCCATTATTATACATTAATCATTTAGTTCATAACTTACTATTGTCTTTTGTTTAGTTATACCGATAAATTTTTTGTGAAACATGTTAGAATAAATGTGTTATTTAAATGTTTACATGTGATAACTTAAATATATTATTATCTTATATTGTATGTAATTTCTTTTGTAATTATATTTTAACTTCTAAACAAAACAAATAAAATAGAGACGAAAGTACTTTTCTAAGAAACTTTTGAGAGATATCATATATTCTTTTGTACTTTTATTTTTTAATACATATCTGTAAATACATGTTATATATTTAGCAATTATGTTTTATTTAATTTTATTAAAATAATGGGATTGCTACACTTTAATAATTTACATGAATAAATAAAGACAATTAATAAGTAACAATTTTGAACAAAAAGGAAAATAAAATAAAATCACATTATCTACACGAGCACATGGTGAAGAGTATTATTCTTTCTTTGTTTAGCATAATTCTTGGGTGCCTTTGTCTCATTTCCATTAGTTTTCTCTTTATTCTTTATGTTTCCTTTAAACGGGTAGAAACAACTTTATTCAGTGATAAGCATAATGATGCACTTTTCATAAAGTGAAGAAAGATAATGTTGATATAATCATACACACAAAAAATCAATTAGTAACGATGTTGGAATTTTTTTTTCAGATAAAATAAGACATATTTTGTTTTATTTATTTATATCAACACATTTTTACTAACTTTAACTATTGAGTCTTATTACAATTAGACATACTTGTTTGAGTCAAACGTTAAGACCATCCAGCTCTTATACTACTATTAATTATAATTGTTTTTCTCATATATAAACTAGAGAGATTAATTGCATCTTTAAAATGTAAGTTACCTATATAAAACATTTCACATAACATATAACCCAAAACTTTAAAGCTTAAATTTCACGAGTCTTGTTTTTTTTTTCTTAGTTAAAATTATTTTTTCGTTAAGACTTTTATTCCTATTATTCAATTTTTTTTTGTTAACTAAGACCTTTTTGTTAAATTGATTCAATTTACTCATTTTTATTAAATTTCAATAAACAACATCAATGTCGTCTTTACATACCATGTGTCAGTTTATAATATTTTTAAATTTTGAGTTTTTTATTTTTATTTTTTTTTAAGTTTATTTTCACGTGTCAAATTATATCGTGTATATGTTAGGGACAACATTATTTCATTTTAAAAAAGAATTGAAAGAAAATTAAATAATAAAAATTTCAAGAACAAAATTGAATACAATATATTGAAACTGTCACGTGATAATTGTGACACTAGTGATATGTAACAGGTTTAATAGGTGAAAAGTAAACTTAAAAAAACAAAAATTAAAAGTAAAAAATTTAAAAATATACAAAAACAAAAATTATTTTAGCGGTTTTTTTATACATACCACTCAAATTTATCATTTAACTCAATATAAAACCTTGAAGTCATACATAAATTTCTAGTTAACGGGCACACCTATTTTCATATAAATAACACTTTTAAATTTTTGAAAATTAATTTGTATTCAATGATAAGTGCAAAAAAAAATAGTAAATTTTCGTATGAAATTTTGGCATATATATATATATATATATATATATATATATATATATTTGAAATTGTGTATATTTGTATCAATGTTTTCTAATCTAAGAAAGATGAAATGTAATAATATGTTTCTGAGTTTTTGATTAAAAAGAAATCATTTTATTCCTATTTTGTATATGTTTCAAGTAAATTAAGAGAGAAAAGCAAATCTAGTGATAAGTGTGAAAAACAGATGTTTTGACACTTATAAATGATCTCAATTTTGTAATTATTTATGTTATTACTCAGTGAAAAGTCGTAATAGGAAGTAGATTGTGTTGTAAATTATTGTTCAGGAAAAGTTGCGCAAAAGTGAATTTGTCAGCCAATTCTCGCATAGCAGAAGCAAAATTCGCAGAGCCAGGAGAATCCATTCGCACAGCGCACCATCATTGGTTCGCTGAGCGAATCATGCCAGCTTGGAGATTGCAAGTGTAGCATTCGCACAGCGCACCAGAGGCTGTGCGCTTAGCGAATGTGTGCAGTTGAGTGTTGAATTAATTTTTATTCGCACAACGAATATGCTTCTCTGCGCTGAGCGAATAGAGCAGTTTTATGAGAAATAAATTGTCTCTTAAAAGACGTGCTTTGGAGGATAGAGAGGCAGACTGGAATAGAATTTTTTGGAAGAACTGCTCTGGAGATCATCAGCAGACCTCTCTGAAGACATCAAGACTGCACATCATGCAAGGAATTGCAGAAATGAGTATGTTTGTAATGTCTAGGATAGGCTAAACTTTTAATCGTTGGAATTGACTGTAATGACTGACATTTGATGTAATCTTTCCTGTTCAATATAAATTGTGTTCGTATGCTTTTCTTGTTTACTTTTTCTTTTATTTTACGGAAGTAAAATAAACTTGTTTTTATATTTAAATTGTACTGGAAAGTAACTTTGAGTATTAACGCAAGAAAAGCAACCAGAAGGAAAGATTCTAGGAATAGTTTCAATTCTCCTGGTCATCAATAACATTGTTCTTAATGCAAAGTTTATGTTTAATTACTTAAGGAATTAATAATTGAACATAATTCTTTAGAACTTGTTTTAAGGAATTAAACCAAGATACTGTGATGTTGATGTGTGAACACAAGTTATATTGTTCAGATTAGTTACTGTAATGTGGTCATGAAGTCAATTCCAATGAAGCATTCTTTAAATTTTAATTTCCATTTTTAAATTGTCATTTAGTTGCTACTGTTAATTCACTATTATTTTGTTGTTCAATTGATTTTGATAAATAAATTTTAATTGAATAACGTAACACAAATTCCCTGTGGAGAACGATACTTTACTTATCACTGTATTACTTGTAACGATTTGGTATACTTGCCAAAAAGTTATCAAGTTTTTGGCGCCGTTGCCGGGGAATTTGATTGTTTTGTTATTTTAATTAGTTGTTTATCAAATTCAATTTTGTTCCCATCTCCGTAAATTCATTGTTTTAGTTTTCTGTGTATCTGTATATATTGTGTTTTGTTCCTGTTGTTATTTCTTGGGTTGATCACTAGAGATTTTTGTTCTGTATGCCACGCAGAACAAAATCTGAAGATTTATTGTTTGATTCTGAGATTGAAAGGACAGCCCGTAGAAATAATAGTAGGCGTAGAAAAGAAAATAGAAAAAAAGAAGCTAGAGAATCCAGCTTATCTTCAAACGCTTGTTCTTCATCTGATAAAGAGGGTAAAAAGATGGAGGAAAACACGGAAAATGAACAAAGAAGGCGTACGTTGGAAGATTATGCTTCAGTGACTGTACCTACATCTTTCAACAGTATAGCCAAACCTGTGATAATTGCGGCTAACATGGAAATGAAGCCAGCATTGATACATCTTGTTCAAAGTAATCAGTTTTCAGGATTGTCACACGAAAATCCCTATGATCATCTGGCAACTTTTAATGAATATTGCAACACTGTGAAAATGTTGAATGTGTCAGAGGAGGCAATCAGACTTAGTCTTTTTCCATTTTCCTTGGCAGGAAATGCCAAGAAATGGTTAAATTCTTTTCCTGAAAGAAGTCTGACAGGATGGGATGACGTTGTGTCAAAGTTTTTGCATAAGTATTTCCCTCAATCAAAAATAAACAAAGGCAAGCAAGAGATATCCTCTTTTCAACAGGAACCTGAAGAAACTTTGAGTCAGACATGGGATAGGTTTAAGGGATTGTTAAGAAAGACTCCCATACATGGATTTGATGTCCCCACTCAATTGAACCTGTTCTTAGGAGGTTTAAAATCTCACACAAAATTGATGCTAGATGCCTCAGCAGGAGGTAACATTAGGTGGAAGACACCTGATGAAGCTCATGAAATTATTGAAAATATGACATCAAGTGACAATGATGTTCAGAGTGAGAGAGGACAAAATCAAAAGAAAGGAATGTTTGAGTTGCAATCCCAAGATGCCTTATTAGCCCAAAATAAGATTATGACTCAACAGCTTGAGTCTCTGATGAAAAAGGTATCACAGCTACAGATTCAAAATGTATCACAGGCACAACATACTGTGCAAGGGTGTGAACTGTGTGGTGGAGAGCATCAAAATGGACAGTGTGCTATTCTTGCTAATGCAAAGGAAGAGGTCAATTACATGGGAAATCAAGGCCGTTCTGGTAATTATGGAAATTATAATCAAGGATGGAGACCTCATCCTAGCATGGGTCAGGCTAGTTCCAGTAGACCACCTCCACAGTTTCAACAACAACCCACTCTTTCTGATAAGACATCAAAACTGGAAGAAACTCTTCAACAATTTATGCAGATGTCCATATCAAATCAAAAGAGCACAGATGCATCTCTAAGAAATTTAGAAGTTCAAATGGGTCAGTTGGCCAAGAAATTGGAAGAGAAGCCTGTAAATACATTTGGAGCTAACACTGAGCCAAATCCAAAAGAGCACTGCAAAGCAATAACAACAAGGAGTGGTAAAGTGTTAGAAAGTGTAGTTGTGAGGAAAGAGGATCAGGAGGAAAAGTTAAATGAGGAACAGAAAGATAAAGAAGAAGAAGTGGAAGAGCAGAATGATAAAATAAAAAAATTGAAGAGAGCCAAAAAGGAAAACAGATTGTGAATTCTTTACCGTACCCTAAGACATATTCTAGAAAGGAAAAAGAAAGTCAATTTTCTAGATTTATGGCTCTCTTCAACAAGCTGGAAATTACAATTCCCTTTTCTGAAGCACTTCAACAAATGCCCTCTTATGCTAGATTCATGAAAGATCTGTTGACCAAGAAGAGAAAGTATATTGAGGAAGAAACAATAGAGGTGCAAGGGAACTGCAGTGCCATCATCCAAAAACTTCTACCACCAAAATTCAAAGACCCTGGAAGTTTTACTATTCCATGTACAATTGGAAAACTCCCTGTTGGAAAAGCATTGATAGACTTAGGGGCAAGCATTAATTTGATGCCTTTGTCTATGTTAAAGAAAATAGGAGACATGGAAGTAAAACCAACAAGGATGACTCTACAATTGGCAGATAGGTCTTTAAAATACCCATATGGAGTTATTGAAGACGTACTGGTGAAAGTTGATAAGTTTACTTTTCCAGTAGATTTTGTTATTCTTGACATGGAGGAGGATACTGAAGTCCCCCTTATATTGGGTAGACCTTTTATGAAAACTGCAAGAGTCATAATTGATGTTGATGATGGTCATTTGAAGGTGAGGCTACATGATGAAACAGTAACTTTTAATGTTGTGGAGGCTATGCAACATACAAAAGATAAAGGGAACTGTTTCAAAGTTGAAGTACTGGATGATGTAATTGAGACTGTAAAAAATCAGATGTATGTGAAATCTCCTTTAGAGCGTGTTTTGGTTGATGCTTGTGAAGAGCTGACTGTTGAAGAAGAATCTGAAGTGGAGGAGATTTCACAACATCTAGAAAAATTGAAAGAAGAGAAATCCACTGATGTGAGAGTGGAAAAATTGGAAAAGGCTGACTTGGATGATCAGGAAAAAATGGAATTAAAAATGCTACCTGATCATCTCAAGTATGTGTTTTTAGAAGAAAATTCTAAGAAGCCTGTGATTATAAGCAGTTCTCTATCAAACAGTGAGGAGGAAAAATTAGTGAAAATTTTGAAAGAGAATAAAAATGCAATAGGTTGGCACATCTCTGATTTGAAAGGCATAAGTCCAACCTACTGCATGCATAAGATCATGATGGAACAGGATTACAAGCCCATAGCACAACCACAGAGAAGGTTGAATCCTACTTTGAAAGAGGTGGTGAGAAAGGAAGTGCTTAAATTGCTTGAAGCAGGAATGATTTATCCTATCTCAGATAGTGCTTGGGTGAGTCCTGTGCATGTTGTTCCAAAGAAAGGAGGTATGACTGTAGTTCAGAATGAAAAAAATGAATTAATCCCTACAAGAACAGTCACAGGGTGGCGAATGTGCATTGATTATAGAAAATTAAATCAAGCCACCAGGAAAGACCATTTTCCTCTTCCTTTCATGGATCAAATGTTGGAAAGGCTAGCAGGACAAGCTTATTATTGTTTCCTGGATGGGTATTCAGGATACAATCAAATAGTAGTGAATCCAGAGGACCAAGAAAAGACCGCTTTCACTTGTCCCTTTGGTGTGTTCGCATACCGAAGGATGCCTTTTGGTCTCTGTAATGCTCCTGCTACATTCCAACGTTGCATGCTAGCCATCTTTTCTGATTTGGTAGAGAATTGCATTGAAGTCTTCATGAATGATTTCTCAGTTTTGGAAAATCATATGACTTATGCCTAGAGAACCTGGATGTAGTTTTGAAGAGATGCATTGCCACGAACCTTGTTCTAAATTGGGAAAAATGTCACTTTATGGTTCGTGAGGGAATTGTCTTAGGACATAAGATCTCATCCAGGGGAATAGGTGTGGATCAAGCAAAAGTTGATGTGATTAAAAAGTTACCACCTCCTATGAATGTCAAAGGGGTAAGGAGCTTTCTTGGACATGTTGGTTTTTACAGAAGATTCATAAAAGATTTCTCCAAGATAGCTAAACCCCTTTGTAATCTGCTTGTGAAGGACACTCCATTTGAATTTGATGGGGAGTGTCAGAAAGCTTTTGAAATCTTGAAAGAGAAGTTGATATCAGCCCCTGTTGTAGTCGCACCAAACTGGACTCAAAATTTTGAGTTAATGTGCGATGCTAGTGATTATGCTATTGGGGCTGTTTTGGGACAGAGACGTGGCAAGATTTTTCATGTTATTCATTATGCCAGCAAAGTTCTGAATGGGGCACAATTGAATTATGCAACCACTGAAAAGGAATTTTTGGCAATTGTGTATGCTCTTGAAAAGTTTAGACCTTATTTGATAGGGTCTAAGGTTATCATATACATTGACCATTCAGCCATCAAATATTTACTGGCAAAATCTGATTCAAAGCCACGTCTCATAAGATGGGTTTTATTGTTACAGAGACCAGTGCGATTCTTAGAGTAATCTTATGGAAAACAGAGACGTTAGAGCACCTTCGTCACTCCTTGAAGGTGGATTTTGGATGCGGGAGCTCCAAATTACCAATTCTAGGGTTTATTCTTTCATTCTTTCCATTAATTCCATCTAGTTTCACCACGTCTATGGTGAACTAAACCCATTGTTGTTGGGGAACAATGTAATCCTTTTAAAACTCTCTTATATTGAAATTCCTATTTTATTCATATGCTTGTATTATCAATAGTTTGAGTTTTCTTTTCTGCGGATAGAGCTTGCATCATTTAACTCATTTGGTGTCATGATCTTTGATTTTTTCGATACGACGACGTACGGGGAAATCTACAACTGTTAATAATTTTCTTGATTAGGCAATACTACCTAGCGATAGGACTAGGACGGTCAATTACTTTTAAGCTTCTGAGATTAATGCATTAGTAATTACTAGGGAGACTAGCGATAGTAAACTAGAAATTATGGTAATAGGCTCTTTTCACAGAGCGATCGGGTTTAGAGTAATTTAGAAAGATGCATAACATTGATAATAAAGCGAATTTAATAAGAAAAGTAAATATAAGGGAGTGCATTAGGATGAATCTGTAAACCCCAACAACTGCATTCATCCATAGTTTCATTTGCCAATTGATTCAAGTTTTGCATTTTGCATGTTTAATTTTATCTTTGCATCAAAATACCAAATTATTCTTCTTTTAGCCCAGGCCCAATAGTCCACTTCCCGGCGGTGGCTTACCGCCCGACGGTGAGTTCGACACTTAAAATCAGCCCCCAGCATTGACGCTTGAGCGTTGGGCAGAGAGTTCTCTGAAGAGTCCACCGCCCGACGGTGGCTGCGACTCTTCTTTTTCTCACTTTTCCACCTTCTCTCGTGTCCAACTCCCTTCTACTTCAACATCCTTCATTCAATTCTTGATAAAACCTGCCAAAACAGGGGAAAACCAAGCATAAAAACCATGAAAACCAACTTTGACTCTCTTATTCTCTAAATTAGGCAAATTGCATGATTTCAAGCTAATTCTATGTCATAAAGGGTGTGTTTAATGTCAAATTTAAATATGAAAATAACGGTTTTTGAACCGTTATCACCTGTAACCATTAGGCACAAAATCGTATAAAACATTTATTAGAACAAACATACAAGAATCAAGTCAAAGTTAACAATAATCACACGAATAGAATAGTTAAACCACGAGTCCCCGACAACGGCGCCAAAAACTTGTTAAGACTCCGGCAAGTGTACAGAATTGTATCAAGTAATATAAATGGTAAGACTGCGTATCGTTTTCCCTAGAGACTCATTGGCCTAAACTGACATGTGATTTGTTGATTATTTAAAACTTGAGAAATGAAATTTGGGTTTTTGAATGCAAAATAGAAAATAAACATGCATGCAAAGGTTGATCAAGTGACCAAGAAAATACGTAGGTGAAAGATATATGGATGAATTCTGTTGTTGGGGTTTCCGACTTTATCCTATCCACTTTCATGTATTTACAAATTCTATTCCTTCATTAATGTTAATGCCACTTTCTAATTCACCCTAAACCCGATGTCTCGGTGAAGAGAGCCTACTCCTAATTACTAGTTTACAATGTCTTGTCTCCCTAGCAATTGATCATGCATTACATTCGCATAGAATCTTAAAGGAAATCGGTCCTCCTATCCCTATGTTTAGGTAATATTGCTCCCGAGAGAATTCCCCCATGTCTAGATTTTCCCATATGTGTCCATATCGACAAAATCAAAGATCACGCTATTGAATGGGTTAACAATTAATGAAGTAAAGCATATAGATTAACAAATCAATTCAATACATGAGAGTTTCAAAGGATTACATCGTTTCCCCAACAACAATGGAGGTTTAGTTCACCATGGACATGGTGAATCTATATGAAAACAATGAAAACAATGAAAGATAAAGCCCTAGAATTTGTAGATTGGAGCTTCCACATCCAAAATCTATCTCAAAGGGGTGAAAAGAGTGTTTCTGCATCTCCTTCTGCCAAAAGATACCTTCTTTGGGTCGTGCAAATCAATATATAGTTCGTAAAAGCTGGTATTACCCAAAAGATACCCAAGAGACTGGCGCTCAGCGCTGGATTACCGCTTAACGGTAGGTGCATCTTCTCCAGAATAACGCTCAATATTGACACCCAAGCGGGAGGCAGTGAACTCTCTGAAGAGGCTGGCGCTCAGCGGTGGGTTTGCGCTCAGTGGTGGCTGCCACACTTGATTTTCCCCTCAGCGTTGGCGCTTAAGCGTCATCCAGTGGATTCATCATCAAGAAGAGCACTCAGCGGTAATTGGCGCTGAGCGGTGGCTGCGATTCTTCTTTTGTGCCTTTCTTCCACTTCTTCTGAGTTCAGCTCCTTGCCACTTCAAATTCCTTCATCCAATTCATGCTTATTCCTGCCAAATCAAGGAAAACCAAGCATAAAACCAAGAAAACCACCTTTGACTCTCTTATTCTTTAACATAAGCAAAATGCATGATTTCAAGCTAGTTTCTAAGTCATAAAGAGTGTTTTTAGTGTCAAATTTAAGTATAAAAATAACGGTTTTTGAACCGTTACCAGGTATCTCTATGCAAGGAACACACCTCCTTATGACTTGGTCACTACCAATGCGCCATAAGAATGGTTCATCCCATACATAGTAGTTTGCCTCACTTTTCAGGTTAGCCCTCTCAGATTTGGAGAAAGATGGAGGTATAGCATAAATAACCAAATAGTTAAAACCAAGGTTCAGGATACATATCCTTTACAGTAGTCAATGCTAGTAGGATCTCATCAGGAAAGTCATCCTGAATAGGAATTTCATCTTCTTCTTTTTCAATCCTACTAAGATGGTCAGCTACTAGGTTATGTGCCCCACTTCTGTCTCGAATCTCAATGTCAAACTCTTGGAGTAGTAGCATCTATTTGATCAACCTTGATTTGGAATCTTCTTTCTTTAGAAGGAATTTCAATGTAGCATAATCTATATAAATAATTACCTTGGATCCAAGTGTGTATGATCTAAAATTATCCAAGGCAAATACGAAAGTTGAACCATACAACTATCAAAAGTTGAACCATACAACTAAAGTTGAACCATACAACTAAAGTCATTCATAAAAACCTCAATATAATGCTCTAATAAGTCTGTAAAAATACTCAGCATACATCGCTGAAATGTACCAAGAGCATTAAAAAGGCCAAATTGCATTTTCCGATAAACATATGTACCAAAAGGATAAGTTAAAGTTGTCTTATGTTGGTCCTCCGGGGCTAAACAAATTTGAAAATACCCGGATAATCCATCTAGAAAACAATAATGTGACTTACCTGTCTAAAGGTCTAGAATCTGATCCATGAATGGCAAAGGAAAGTTGTCATTTCGAGTGACTTGGTTCAATCTCCTATAGTCAATACAAACCATCCAGCTATTCTGAATACGAGTAGGAATCACCTTATTTCACTTATGAAAGCTTGTGCATCAAGTATCCTAATGAGGACGTTCCATATGTTCCCAAAACTGGACTGCTTATTTTTACTGCCTAAGTTTCATGGTCTTGCAGAGCCCACACAAACATTTGAAGGAGTTCTACATAGTTTTTTTCCACAATGAAGCCTCTTGATGTTCCTGAAGATCACATCTTCCTAAAGGCATTTCTGCATTCATTAGAGGCGTGGCAAAGGATTGGTTGTACTACATTGCGCCTAGGTCTATCACGAGTTGGGATGATCTTAAGATATTGTTTTTGGAGAAGTTCTTCCCAGCATCAAGGAACATGACCATAAGGAAAAACATTTATAGGATTAGGCAGCTCGATGGTGAAAACTTTTATGAGTATTGGGAAAGATTTAAGAAGCTTTGTGCAAGTTGCCCACACCACTAGATTTCTGAACAACTTCTTCTTCAATACTTCTATGAAGGTTTGAACAACATGGAGAGAAGTATAATTTACGCTGCCAATTTGTGGAGCTCTTGGAGATATACACTTGTTGAAGTCAGGCATTTGATTGAGAAGATGACTTCTAACTCCCAATAGTTTAGCACAAGGAATGATGCTACTAACATCCTCCATGGTTGATTGGAGGTCGATCTATGCTTGTTGGAGTTGCACATAGATGAGAAGAGTGAATGCTAGCGGAATGAGTGAATGCACCTAAGGTGTTCGATGAAGCCTAGAAAGCATTCCTATCTAAGGAAGGTGGCTAGAGGAGGCTCAAAAACTCTCTCTGGCCGTGAATTTGAAGAGGATTGAAGGCTTGGAGTATTCTCAATAGGGGGTTCAATACCATTATCATCAAATTGAAGTTACAAAAGGTGGGAGGTGACTTTTATAGATAAGTCATGCCTTCCCCACGATGTTTAACCAAGTTCCTGATCATCAAGCGAATCTAAAGGATCAAAAGCCACGTATGAGTCACGTTTACAATGTATTCCATCATGTGCAGCATGTGAAAATTGAAGTAGGGAAGAAACACGTTGTGGCAAAGGCGTTGAGCGCCACTCGAGAATGCTTCACCTTACTAGCCATCTTCATGGGCTGAAACACAAAGGTTGCCTTCATGGGCTTAATGATGAATCACTATTTTGTACTATTGACTTAGATTTTCGTACCGTATTGTATTAGTGAATAGTATTTAATTCTCCATTATTGTCTCATTTTCACTATTTGGGCTTAATTGGATTATTAATTCTTATTTTCATTAATTTGAATTATTTGGACTTAATTATTCAAATTATTATTTGCAAGACAATTTTGGAAACATATTTTAAGACAAAAAGAATGTGACCACGTTGTATTTAATTTCAATACCCAAATTATTTTATGATGACCAATCCCCAGAAGTCATATGCATGCACCCTTTGATGCAAAGATTAAACCATAGAATCAGAAAATAATTAAAAGATTTTACATTATATAATTAAAATATGAAAAAAAAATGTTTAATTTATATCTTCATTGATGATATCTCTAATTAAACTGCATTGGTTTAACTATATATCTTATAATATTTTATTTTACTATTTAATCATCTTTCTTTTTCTCATGTCTTTCCAAATATATAGAAAACTATGAGTGTAAAAATTCAAGCCTTGACTCATGGTAAAAGAAGTCAAAGTCACCAAGCGAAGCAGTCATTATCATAGATTCACACCTAACCCAAATCCACCAACCTCAACCATTGTAAACTGATGAAACTTAGTAACTTACGAACGCTCTATATGGCCGACCATAACCACAAGATTCCCACCACTGCAACGTATTAATTCCACTTCACAAAGGACACGACCATTAGAAAATCATAGCATTTGTTTTGTAGCTCGATTTAAACATATATAAGATGAACTACTACTACGTATACATCGAAAAGCATAAACCGAACAAGTAGCAAAGTACGTTCAAAACAAAAACAAAAATGGGTTTCTGTAGCAATGGCAGAGAAGAGAGTGAAATATATCACGCTCAAATCCACCTGTACAAACACGTGTACAACTTCGTGAGCTCTATGGCTCTCAAGTCCGCCATGGAACTAGGCATAGCGGACGCAATCCACAGCCACGGAGAACCCATGACCATTTCTGAGTTAGCCTCTGCACTGAAATTGCACCCTTCAAAACTCTCTGTCCTCCACCGATTCATGCGCCTTCTAACACATAATGGGTTCTTCGCCAAAACAACAGTGGCGTCATATAAAGGAGCAGGAGGAGAAGAAACAGTGTATGATCTTACCCCTCCTTCCAAGCTTCTGATCCGAAGCGAGTCAACGTGTTTGGCTTCTATTGTTAAGGGCGCGCTTCATTCGAGTTCCATCGATATGTGGCACTCCTCCAACAAGTGGTTCACTGAGGATAAGGAACTCTCACTGTATGAGAGTGCCAACGGTGAGAGTTTCTGGGAGTTTTTGAACAAAACCACTGAATCTGATACGCTTAACATGTTCCATGAAGCAATGGCAGCAGATTCTAGAATGTTCAAGATGGCTCTGGAAGAGTGCAAGCATGTGTTTGAGGGATTGGGTTCCCTTGTCGATGTGGGAGGTGGAACTGGTGCTGTCACGAGTCTCATCAATGAACTCTTCCCTCACATGAAGTGCACGGTGTTTGATCAACCACAGGTTGTGTCCAACTTGACTGGATCTGAAAATTTGAACTTTGTTGGTGGGGATATGTTCAAATCCATCCCTTCAGCTGATGCAGTTTTACTCAAGGTATAATAACTTTTCCCATTCTAAATTATATTCCTTTTCCTTTACACAAAGTTTTTATCATTTGAAAATTTAATCTGAATTTAGGTCAACTTAGGATGGAAACGATGTTACTAATATCTTGCATTTAGCAGCAGTTATTAAAATACAGTTACTGCTTTTAAACTGCAGTAATATAAAGGTTAAAAACCAACATTAAATTCATAAGAATCCTTGCAAACATTTATTACTTTAGTTATTTTTCAGATCATTTTTAAATATATACATAATTTTAATAGGGATAAATATTATAAATTATACTAAAATGTTAAAATAATCTTGAAATAATAATAGTAATATTAATTATATTTCTTTTATGTTATATATGCAACATGAAAAAATGAACATTAAATTATAATAGTAATAAACATTTATTACTTTAGTTATTTTTCAGATAATTTTTAAATATATACATGATTTTAATAGGGATAAATATTGGAAATTATACTAAAATGTTAAAATAATAATAGTAATATTAATTATATTTCTTTTAAGCTATATAAGTGATTTTATTTTGTAGTTTTGATAAGTTGTTATTTAAATAATTCGTTAGTTTACTAATTATTTGATATGTATAATTGATTAATAACTATTTTTCAAGTATATAATTTAGTAAATAATACAATATTGCTACAGGTTAACAAATTTTTTAACCATTTCATCTATACTATTATATATATATATATATATATATATATATATATATATAATATAATATAAAACGAGGATTCCTTTTTTTGTTGTCCACATTTAATTCTAGTGTTATTCTTCAATATATATTTTCTTTTAATTTAAACACTTTCTATTTCATTATTTTTTTTAAAATTTAACCATTTTAAGTTAATAAGTAAAAAATTTCTGTAATAAAATTGCAAAAGTTATTTATATTTCTTTTTATAATTATAATTTTAATATGTTTTATTATTATAAAGAATATGAATATAAATGCCTTAAACATACGTGTTTTTTTGTTATTTTAATATATTATTTTCGTTCATCAAAAATTGAACAATGGTTCTAAATAGAGATTTTTAAATATATATATATATTGTTATTTTTGACAAAGGCGATGAAATTGCTAGCATGACTGTATAATTACAATTCTTAGATAAACTTTCAATTGTTTCGCAGTGGGTTCTGCATGATTGGAATGATGAGCTCGCAGTGAAGATATTGAGGAACTGCAAAGACGCTATTTCAGGGAAAGGAAAAGAAGGAAAAGTGATAATCGTAGACATAGCAATTGATGAAGCAAGTGATGATAGTGAATTGACAGAGTTGAAGCTGAACTATGACTTGGTGATGCTCACTATGTTGAATGGAAAAGAAAGAGATAGAAAAGAATGGGAGAAACTTATTTACGATGCAGGCTTCAGTAGCTACGACATCACCCCCATATGTGGCTTCAAATCTCTCATCCAACTTTATCCTTAATAACATATTTCAAGTTGTTGTTATCAATGAGTCATACGATTCCAAAATGTTGCACCATATAAATGCACTATTTTGTTTCTAAGTTTAAAGTTTAAATATAAAAATCAAGAAATGAAATGAATAATAAGCTCTATTTTAAATGTTATAGAAATTATGTGATTTCTTAATATTTCACTTCTCTTTCTTTAATATTAACTAAACTATCTGATATTTATTTTTTCTCTCTATAATTAATAATTAGAAATATACTAATATTTTAATTTTATGTTTGTAATGATCAAATTATACATATAATGCTACTAATTTTCTCGTTTTATTAATGATACTATATTATATATATATATATATATATATATATCACAATAAATAAAATTTTAAAATAAAAAAAAGTTCAAATATTACATCAAAAAAGAACTTGAGCCCTAAGCTATATATGTATACATATACATATGCTGCTAAATAATCACTCTTCCACAAACACCACTCTCCTATTATTATGTTTCACTAATGTGTACATATCTTTTCCTCATACATATCATATGATCATAGCAAGAAAAATATCACAACCAATTGAAAGATATGATAAGCTAGTGAAATTTAACAAATCATATCTTTAGTAACTTAATGATACGTTGTCGTTGAAGCTATCAAATTGATACTACTTTTTAAGGCAACTTCAGTATTGTTAAGAAAGTAGATAGGGTTAAAGTAACCCTGAGTCACCTCTTAACGAATACAAAATTGTTTTTCAATATTTGACTCTTATGAATGTTATGCAATGCTCAAGAATTTAAGTAAGAAACTATGCTAATGAAGTTAATGTTTAAAGAATGTTGAGTATCAAATAGGAAACTTAGAAAAAATTATGATCAAATACGCTAATTCTACTGCTTTCTGTTAAGACTCCGACAAATGTACCGAATCTTATCAAGTGATATAAATTGTAAGATCAAGTATCGATTTCCCTAAAGACTCATTGGCCAAGACAGTCATGTGATTTATTGATTATTTAAGACTTGAGAAACGAAAATCAGTGTTTATAATGCAAAATAGAAAATAAACATGAATGCAGTTGTTGATCAATTGACCAAAAGAATACACAAATGAATGATATATGGATGAATTATGTTGTTGGGGTTTCCGACTTTATCCTATCCACTCTCATGTATTTACGAATTCAACTCCTTCATTAATGTTAATGCCACTTTCTAATTTACTTTAAACCCAATGTCTCGGTGAAGAAAGCCTACTCCTAATTACTATTTATAATGTCTTGTCTCCCTAGCAATTAATGCATTACATTCGCATAGAAGCTTAAAGGTAATCGGTCCTCCTATCCCTATGTCTAGGTAATATTGCTCCTGAGAGAATTCTCCCAAGTATAGATTTCCCCGTATGTGTCCATATCGACAAAATCAATGATCATGCAATTGAATGAGTTAAACAAAGCATGCATAGAGTTTAGAGGAAAAACCCTAACAATTAATGAAGTAAAACATATATATCAAGAATCAATTCAATACATGAGACTTTAAAAGGATTACATCGTTTCCCCAATAACAATGGAGGTTTAGTTCACCATAGACATGGTGAAGCTATATGAAAATAATGAAAAGAATGAAAGATAGAACCCTAAAAGTTGTAGATTGGAGCTTTCGCATCCAAAATCCGCCTCTGAGGGGTGAAAAAAGTGTTTATGCGCCTCTTTCTGTCCAAAGATAGACCCTCTTGGTCGACTAAAACCTTACATAGCTCATAAAAATGATAGAAGAATTGGCCCACGCCCACGCAAATGGCGCTCAGCGTTGGAATACCGCTCAACGGTGGATGCGATTCTTCAGAATAACGCTCAGTGTTGAGGCCCAGGCATGTGGTAGTGAACTCACTAAAGAGGCTGGCACTCAGCAGTAAAAGTGTCGCTCAACGGTGGCTGCAACAATTGTTTTTCCCCTCAACATTGGCGCTCAAACGTCAGCCAGAGAACTCCACAGCGAGAATGGCGCTCAGCATCAAATTAGCGCTCAGTGCTAACTGCGGTTCTTCTTTAGTGCACTTTTCCTACTTCTCTTGAGTTCAACTTCATGCTACTTCAACTTCCTTCATCCAATTCATGTTAATTCCTTCCAAAACAAGGAAAACCAAGCATAAAACTAATAATACAACCTTCAACTCTCTTATTCTCTATCTTAAGCAAAAAACATGATTTCAAGCTAGTTTCTAAGTCATAAAGGGTGTTTTTAGTGTCAAATTTCAATATAAAAATAACGGTATTTCAACCGTTATCACTTTCCAAGATAGATTTATCATCGGTTATCCACAAATCATTGTTCAGTTGATTATTGTTTGAGTTTCAAATTAATTAAAGTACATTCTTAATTAATTTGAGAACTATCATGCAACTAACCAAAGTAGATTCTTAATCAAATGCAAGACCCTTTTAGATTATCCACAATGAATTCAACCAAAGTACATTCTTAATCAAATCCTATTGTGCTTAATTATGTTTAATCTTAAATCTCCTAACCAAATTAAAAGCTAATTAATCAAAGTAAATTCTCAATTAATTATAGTTGAATTATTACCACTAATAAAAGTACATTCTCAATTGATAGCAAATACCAGTTTAATCATATGAAAGTTCCTAAATTTAATCAAAGTAGATTCTCAATCAAACCTAGAAACCCTTGAACTCATATGGTTAATATGCATGTAGATTCAAACACCTTATGTGTTGGAAAACAATCAGTATCCGTTACAGAGTCGCACAGCAGAATAAAAGTAAATTAGCAGAAAACGTGTTCGGCCAAACTTCAAGTTAAGATGGTTCGTTTTTATAAACTTATTTTCTAACAGAAAATTTATCAAAAAGTTGATTTTCTTAAAATGTAAAAAGTGTAGGGAATAGAAAAATTAATACACTGTATTTTTATACTGGTTCGATTCAAAAGAATCTACGTCTAGTTGTTAATCACTATAAAAAGTGATTAACAGTTTCACTAAAAATTAGTTTATAGATTACGATATAAGTGAATGAAAATAAGATTATAGAACCTTCCTTCAACGAACGAACAGGAAGGGTGCTTCCTTCGACCAACGAACCGGAAGCGAGCAATCTACACTTTCCTTCGACCAACAAACCGGAACAATGCAGATAAAATCTTCCTTCGACAGACGAATCGGAAGATGACCACCGCCTTGCCAACTCGAAGAGAATCGCTCTGACCTTCGACACATGAAACATGAGCTTCTCCTATTCACAAGACCAGGCAAAGCACTTGAACTAGCTTTTTAGAACTTCCTTAGACAAACTGTATTCTTAAAAAGCTCAGAGTTACGCTCTAAGGGTTTAAGACAAGTATTTATAGTTAATTGGTCTGAAAATGAAAAGACTTTTCTCAATTACCAGTAATAATCGATTATTGTAAGTTATAATCGATTATTCAAGTCCGTTACAGGTTTTTCAAAATAGTGATAATCGATTATTCCTAGGGATAATCAATTATTCCAGGGACTTGGGCAGTTCTTATCAGAACCAGTGATAATCGATTATTTGGACTGATAATCGATTATTCTAGAGCAACTTGGTTTTTTAGAAAGGCTCAGGATAATCGATTATTGCTTCTCATAATCGATTAAATACGTAACTTAACCAAAGATAAGGTATTTCCTAAGTATTAGATATTCAAAGACTTTCCTAATAAGTTTATATTCTACAAAGTGCTTTTAAAACAATTATAACAGTCTTCTTTAAGTGTATCTTCTTGGAGCATCATCAAAATCATTTATCTTCAAATTTACCAATGCTCCTCATTGGTAACAATCTCCCCCATTTTGATGATGATAAAAAATACTTGTTTAGAAGAAACTTTGGGGTTTATCTACATAAAATAAAAACTGACAAACAACACAAAAACAGGTTAGTAGTAACTTCACTAACTGCTTCTCCCCCTTTTTGATCATAAGCAAAAAGATCATCAAAAATGCTCCCCCTTAATATGATCTCCCTCTTAACATGATCTCCCCCTTAATTAAACAATGTATGCACTAAAATAAGAGATAATTTTATTCATGAAAAGAAAGGTTACATATTTCATCATAAAGAAGAACATAAAACAAAGAATCAAAACAAACATTCATCAAACTATACTAACATAGAATCCTAAATCTAAAACTCAGGACTTGGTGGTCTTTCTAGAGGTTGAAGATTTAGGCGATTTTCAATATTCCCTGGGCGAACATCAATTTCATGAAATTGGTCAACCACATAACCTTCATGAGCTTGCTGCCACTCATAAATTTGTTCAAAGTGAGCTTTTTGGGAAAGACTAATATCCTCCAATTGTTTAGACAAGTAAAGTGCTCTTCCACGGTAAGAGAGAAGGATGAAGGCATTTGAGAAGGACCAACATTAGAAGGAGCAACAACTCGCACTGTTTCCGCCATGTGAGCATCCATGTCTTCATCTTCATCATCATCTTGATGATCATCATCCTTATGAAGAATCACACATCCACGAGCTACAAACCCCATTTGCCGAAATGTAGTCTTACCAATTTCTGTTCCAATGGCTTGAATTTCTTGAGTGTGTTTGCCTTCCACACTTACTCCTTTGCACTCCAAAATTCTAGAAATAAGAAGAGCATATGGGAAATGATAAGAGTGATATTTCTTGGCTTTCAACATGGTATTTGCAATAAGTGTGGGCCAATCAATATGTATCTGATTTAGAATCCCATACAGAAGTAGAAGATGTTGCTCAGAACAATGAGCATGGTTAGTGGCCCGAGGACATAAAATCCACACCATTAGATAGTGGATCATCCTTTCTTCAACTTTGAATCCCCCAACAAGCAGATGTCGACATTATTTTTATGCTTAAATTTGATATCAAAACACATCCTTTATGGCTCAGAATGAGCTTAGAATCAAGTAAAACACTTAGTTGAGTCACATGAAAGTCAAAAGTTGTTTTTAGAGATATTATGCTTGTTTTGCAGGATTTTGATGAGAATTGAAGATGGAAGTAAAGAAGGAAGGACTTCGACTCAAGAAAGAAGGAGAAAAAGGAAGAAAAGAAGAGTCAAAGTCACCGATCAGCGCTATTTTCCAGCGTTGAGTGCCAGATTCAAGGGAGCAGTCACTGCCTCTTGCTCAAGCGGTGCCACTGAGAGTCCAAGTGATTAGAGGCAAACCGTTGAGCGATGAGCTGGACCGCTGAGCGGTCCTACTATTAGAGGGAAACCGTTGAGCGGCCAAACTAGGCGCTGAGCGGTGGAATGCTGAGCTTGGGCTTAAATTTAGTTACTTTTATGCGTTATAAATAGCCCTAGTGCGATCTTCAGAGTAATTCTTTTGGCAGGCAGAGACGTCCAGAGCACTTTTACACTCCTTGGAGGCGGTTTCTTGGATGCTTAGGCTCCAATTTATCTAATCTAGGGTTTACTCTTCCATTATTTCATTTAATTCCATCTAGTTTCACCATATCAATGGTGAACTAAACCCTTTGTTGTTGGGGAACAATGTAATCTTTTGAAACTCTCTTATATTGAAATTCTTATTTTATTCATATGCTTATATTATCAAATGTTGGGTTTCTTATCCATGCTCAATGCTTTTATCGTTTAACTCATTCGGTAAGAAGATATTTGTCTTTGTCGATACGGAGATGTACGGGGAAGTCATGAAATGATAGGGAATTCCTGGACTAAGTAATACTACTTAGAGATATGGGTAGGACGATCAATTGTATTTGCTTCTGTGATATATGCATTGCTAATTACTTAGGGAGACTAGAGATAGTAAACTAGTAGTTAGTGATAGGCTCTTTTCGCCGAGAGATCGGGTTTAGGGTAGGCAAAGAAAGTTTGCATGACAATTAGATAATAAAGCTA
This sequence comes from Vigna reflexopilosa, assembly GCA_027742785.1. Classification (NCBI taxonomy): domain Eukaryota; kingdom Viridiplantae; phylum Streptophyta; class Magnoliopsida; order Fabales; family Fabaceae; genus Vigna; species Vigna reflexopilosa. The sequence continues at coordinate 37,390 of JAFNIE010000199.1, forward strand.
ATTAAATAAGAAAAGTAGATATAAGAGGGCGGATAAGATGAAATTGTAAACCCTAACAACTCCATTCATTCATATCTTTTCTTTTCCAATTGAATCACTTGCATTTGCATGTTTATTTTCGTTTTGCATACAACTACAAAAATTATTTCTTTTTCAAGTCATATAAGATCAATTTACATGAAAGATAAGGCCTAAGAGTCCTTTGGGAGAACGATATTTGGTCTTACCACTTATTATTAGTTGATACGATCTGGTACACTTGCCAGGGGTTTAAGTTCAGGATGGCGCAAAAATGATTGAAACACCAATAGACGGTTGAAATCCTGGACTCCAAGATGAACTTTGACTGCATCATCCTAGATTGTGAGTTGGGCAACATTAGCCCACACATCGTCATCCAGAATTATTAGAACACCCTTCACTTTCGTTGTCACGATGTCGTCTCGGTAGTGGAGATTAAAGTAGAAAACCCGAATGAGATTGGGGTAGATGCATCCCTTTTGCTCCACGAGATGAGTGAGTCCTTAAGCACCAAACAAATCTAGAAATTGGAATCCGTAAAAACTATAAAAGTCAAGATGAATGTACTTTACTGCTATGATTCTTTGTTCGTGCCAAAAATTTACATAATATGCATGTTTCTCTTGATCCGTAATCCACCCATCAATGGTGGTAGGATGAGGTCTGGAAGAAGAAGAAGCACCAGTAGTCCTCCTACGATTTCTTCTGGGTTCATCCATTGAAAGAAGTGGAAGTAGTGAAGCATTGAAAGAATGAAGAGAAATGAAGAGATTTTGGTTCAGATTTGAGTGCAGCAGTGTTCTGAATGCAAAGAAGTGACCATTAATCGATTATGGGCGATTCTATTTAAAAGAAAAATCAAGAAACTAGCCGTTTATAGCCGTTATAGAGCGCTCCAACGACTCTATTTTTGAAACTCTGCGCATGATAATCGATTATAATAATCGATTATCTGCTCAAAAATTACTTTCCAGAAATTATATGATAATCGATTATGTTTGAAGATAATCAATTATCTGCTTATGAATGTCTAGGTTTTGGTTTGAGTGGGAATAATCGATTATTCAATGGGATAATTGATTATCTGTGATTAGAGGCTTTTGCCAAAGCCAAAAATAATCGATTATTATCTTAGGATAATCGATTTAAAGTGCTAAACTTTCGAAAATTATGAAAATTTCACAAAACTTGATCCTAAGACATATCTAATACTCCTAGTTTTCTCCTTATGGTCATAAAATAGAGACACCCTCTCAAGTGGCTCTCCCTCTCAACAAAGGAAAGATGCAACTCAAATTCATCTTTTAGCATACTCATTTAACCCATGAAATCAATAATTATTTATCAAACAATTTAGATATTAATGATTCAGCAATCAATTTATAAACTACAATGAACGCAACAGTAGCTTAAAAGAATATGATCACATCACAACTGCTCCAAGTTTATCATTAAGGTTTTACTGTTAGCACAATTTGTTCAAAACTAACTTTGACAAGATAATTTATAACTTCCCAGACAAAAAATATGATTCATGAACTCTTGATGGGTATCGCACCCCACACAAATTTAATGTGCATAAAGAATGCAGTATAGATTAGGAAGTGACTCCTAGGTCGTCTCTCAAGGACCAAATTGTGGTTCGAGAATCAGGTCAAACACGAAGTGGGGGGGGGGGTTGTGAAAGGTTTATGAATGCAGATGAATTAAATTAAAACATAGATGCAAACAGAAAGATAACAACAAAAATGCAAAACGGAATGGAATACAGAATAAAAACGGTTGGTCATTAACTCAATTACTATGCTTCCAATCATAGATAAACGACAAGTACACACTACTCTAATCCAAATCTGACACGAATCATCCAACTAAGAGAAGGCTAATTCGGTCTTCAAAAAGGCAAACTAAGCGAATGCAATGCTCAAATCCAATCAGTCATCCACCATGCAGTCTAATCAACTAAGCGAAGATTAAACACTGATCAGGCAACTAAGTGTATACCTAATCGCAGGCAGACAACAGATCAAATATTGAGCCAAATCAGAGCAGCAGTATGACAATTAAAGTGCAGAGGTCTCATGAATAAACTACTCTAGCCTCTAATCCAGTACAGCTAACCGACTAAGCAAAGGCTAATCATGCTATCATAAAAGTGAACTAAGCGAACACAGTGTTAACATGTAATCCAATTGGCACCATGTAGTTTCATCAACTAAGCGAAGACTAAACACCAATTGGGTAACTAAGCGTATAGCCAATTGCAAGTGTAAAAATAGATTTCACATTAACCAAGTCAGAGTGGCAATCACACATACGGTTCAGAAATCTCAAAGAAGCAATGCAATATCACTAATGACCAACACAGTTAATTTAAGCTATCATGACAATTGAAGTAACAAGACCAAACATATTAGACAACATTAAAACAAAATAAAATACTAGATCCCAACAATGTGACAAGCAAATATCCAACAAAGTTAAATTAAATTAAATGCAAAACTAAATTAGAGAAACTAAAAAGCAATTAATCCTACTATGCAAATTAATTCAAAACAAAGGAATAATCAAGCTAGCTTTTTCCCTACATATACCATGTGATCAAATACACCCAACAAAATAAATTAAAAATGAAAATGGCCTAACAACTCCTCTTGGCCATGAGTTCCAATGCACCAAAGTCAAACTTCAAATTCCACCTTCAATAAGCTACAAAATGTGTTGACTTCTTGTCCCATGTACACCATTCTCCAAGACAATAAGCATGTGCCTTAAACACACCATAAAACCGTCCCCTCTCTCCTACCATGCAGCAAAATAAAATGGAATCCACACACCAAGACACAATTGCCGAGCCATAAGATGAATTGGTTGCAAACAATGCTTCAAAAAGTCCACAAGTAAAAAAGGTGCTTAAATTCTTCTACCATTATGCCACATAAGCAAGGTCAAAGCAAATAAAAACACAAAGCATCCCATTCTCATGTGCAATTCTCGGCAGCAATGCAAGGAAAAGACAAAGACCAAAATGGAAACATTCTTTCTATGAAAATGTGCTTCATATTGTGCTTGTCCAAAAGAGGTAAAAACTTAAATGCACCTTCTATCTTCCTTTCCAATGCTATTCTCGGTTTTCTCACTTCACAACAATCATCCAAAGCTTTTTCTTCATCTATCATGAACGTGAATGCACCAAGGAAACCAAAGTTCAAATTGCAAATGAACACAAGAACAACAAACCCAAGTCTACCTTCATAAATCCAACTTCAACACTCACTTTTCTTCAAACTTTTAATGAAAACAAAATGAAATCCCTAGCTACCCTTTGCAAAACCGTCCAGCCATCATCAATAAACACAATATTCCAGCTCAAAAGATTGCTTCCAACCATCAAACAAAAGCACAAGAAGAAAATGGTTCAAGCATCAAACACCCATGCACCAACTCAAGCTTTCTTCACCACCAAACTTAACAACAACTCCATTTTCATCATCCAATCCAAGAAAACTATAAAGAAACCGAAAATACTGCAACAAGGTAAAAGAAAAACGAAAAACAAGCCTTCATTCAAACCAAGGAACCACCATGAAAAATGCAAGAACAACCCTTCAAGCTCCTGCTCTCAACTTTCAAGAAGAAATGAAGGAAAATGAGTATGGTTCTCACTTCCCCCAAGCAAAGATAAACAAGATTCAAGCAAGAGAAGAATAAAAATGCATCCTTGTTCATTGAATGGTCCAAAACCGTGGCACACCAAAGCTCTCCATGAGAGTTCATACCAAAGCTAGAAAATGAAGTGTAAAGTGTGCTTAGAAGTGAGTGGACGGTCTTGGCACACCAAATACCGAGAGAGTCACTAAAATGGTGGGGTCCACCTCTAAAAGAAACCCTAAAGTCTTTGCCAAGTGTCCCTCAAAGTTTGGGCCCATCATAAAATTTGCCAACCTTGGCCCAATGCACAAAAGCTTAATTAAAGTTCCTAAACAACTAAATTACAATTTAATTAAAATTGAAATGACTAAATGTTGAGTCTTTAATGTGCACGCCACCATCCTAATGCTCCAAATAATGTTTCCCAAAATTTCCCTGCAACCAAAAATGTAATTAATCAGCTCAGAAAATTCAAATTAGTGAAAATACGAATTTTCGACCAAATTAAGCAGAATTAGGAAAAACGGGGAAATAATGGACAATTAAACACAATTACCTAATTTATTTAAGTGCAATAAACCAAATATAGTCAAGAAATAACGACTCATCAACTTTCATATCTGAATCTGCTCAATCTCATGAATTCAGTTATGCATATCAAAACAACATATACAAAAATTTAACCACAAGAGCTGATTCAGGTTTTATCTTTCAACAATTTTAAAACAAATAATTTACATCAAAATTATGCAAATTTGATCAGTTCATTTACTACATCCAAGATCTCAATGTGTATTATCATAGCTTATACGATATGTATTTGAACTTAAAAAGAAATCTCCACAGAAACAACTTCAAAACAGAAATGATAATTTGATCATCAAATGTCTTAATCATCCAAAAATGCCAATGGAAATCTATCAACCAGCTCATTCAAATGAATCTTTGATTGCTTTTGATGCTTGAAAAAGATTATACCAAGGCTAACTTTAAAGTACTCATGAAATTAAATACTAACTAGTTAATCACAGATTTAATTTAAAAAAAAATAATTGAAATAACAATGCATATGACTAAGCATAACAAAGATGAAATTTAGCACATGAATGTCTCAAATAGATGAATTTCATCGATTAAAATGTGTGAACAAACAAAAACACACCACAGGATGAATGAAACAGTGATGGACATATCATTTACTCAAACAAAAATAAATATGATAGTAATAAAATAATGGAAGATCAAAAAGACAAGAGAAACAAAAATGAAACAACACAGTTCAAACAACACTTAGCTCAATCGTTTGGTGCTCGAACCAAGGCTTTTGGATACCACTTGATGGAGTTACTTCTTGGATTGGAGCATCAATTCAAAGAGCAGAATACCATAGAGTTCTCTTTTCCTTTTGAAAAAACTCAACCTGCAAAGTAGAACAATATAGTTTTGGTACCCATGATCTCATTTGGGTCCTTTGAGGTTAGAGACATATTACTTTATAATAGGAATCCAAGCATATTGCCCACTTGGAATTCCAAAGTGTTTAATGTGGCATTTGTTTGATGTATGACCATGCTTCATGCAATAAAAACAATAAACATCATGCACCTTATTTTTCACAAAAGTTCCCTTCTTAACCCAAACTCTACGAGTTCTTTTAACTTTAGACTTCTTGTTTTGATGCATGTTCTTATTACTAGCATTATTTCTTTTAAAGTTTGTTTTAGCATGTGAATTAGGCATGGTTGCCTTTGCAAGTAAGTTTTCAAGTATGTCAATATTAAACATATGACTTTTACAAGACAAACATTCCACAGGTTTTTTATTTTCATCAGATTAAGATAATTTCATTTCAAGATTACTAACTTTGTTTCTTAACATTACTTCTTCATCTAATGCACTTTCATATTTAATTTTCAATTCCTTAAAATCATTTTTCAAAATTTTATTATCCACATCTAATTTCTCAGAGTCATTTAATAATTCAAGAAAAGCTTTTTGTAAATCAAACTCACTAGTGTCAAGGCTAGAGCAACTTACTTGACTTGCAATGTCATCAAAATTAGCTGTCAAACACAGATTTGCTTCTTCAACAGAATCGCTTGAACTAGAAGTGCTTGATGCATTATCCTCCCAAGTAATGTATGCCTTCTTTTTCTTGTGAATTTTCTTTTCTTTTCTTTCTTTACTTCTTTTGTTGCTTGAACAGTCAGCTTTCACATGGCCTCTTTCACCACATCCATAACATTTGAAGCTTGATGAGGAGCCTTGCTTGTCCTCCTTCCTCTTCAAGATTTGGCTTTCACTATTTGTCATTAAGCATATATTTTCTTGCTCATTAGAATCACTTGAGCTTGAGGAGTTTGATGCAGAGCTTGAAGTATGACTTTATTATAAGTGAGTCTTAAAAATTTCCGCATTTCCTCTGCACTTTTATAAACAGAAACTTTGAAAAATTCATCAAGGGTTAGTTTAGATAAGATTATATTCTGAGCCTTAATATCAAATTGGGATCTTCTGTTTTCCTCAACAGTCCAGTCAAAATATGGTTTTTCTATTTCTACACCATCAATTGTACTTTTAGGAGTATATGGACCATTTTGTACGGCTTCCCAAATGCCTCTGTCAACAGACCCCATAAATATTTCCATTCTGACTTTCTAGAACGCATAATTATCACCAATAAACAGTGGTCGTCTGTTGATGAAAGCACCTTTGGCATAAACTTGAGTTTGATGACCGACCATTTTCGAAATTTTTTGAAAGAATATCAAAGCAAGCTCTGATACCAATTGTCGGAAAAAAATCGATATCCATTATAGAGTCGCGCAGTAGAATAAAAGTCAATTAGCGGAAAGCATGTTCGGTCAAACATCAAGTTAAGATGGTCCATTTCTATAAACTTATTTTCTAACAGAAAATTTATCAAACAGTTGATATTCGTAAAATGTAAAAAGTGTAGGGAATAGAAAAATTAACACACTAGATTTTTATACTGGTTCGATTTAAAAGAATCTACGTCCAGTTGTTAATCACTATAAAAAGTGATAAACAGTTTCACTAAAAATCAATTTACAGATTACAATATAAGTGAATGAAACTAAGATGATAAAACCTTCCTTCGGCGAACGAACCGAAAGGGTGCTTCCTTCGACCAACGAACCGGAAGCGAGCAATCTACACTTTCCTTCGACCAACGAACCAGAATAGTGCAGATAAAATCTTCCTTCGAAAGACGAACCGAAAGATGACCGCCTTGCCAACTCGAAGAGAACCGGTCCGACTTTCGACACACAAAACACGAGCTTCTCCTATTCACGAGACCAGGCAAAGCACTTGAACTAGCTTTTTAGAACTTCCTCAGACAAATTGTATTCTTAAAAAGCTTAGAGTTACCCTCTAAGGGTTTAAGACAACTATTTATAGCTAACTGGTCTGAAAATGAAAAGACTCATTTCAACTGCCAGTAATAGTCGATTATTGTAAGTTATAATCGATTATTCAAGTCCGTTACAGGTTTTTCAAAATAGTGATAATCGATTATTTTGAGGGATAATCGATTATTCTAGGGACTTAGGCAGTTCTCATCAAAACTAGTGATAATCCATTATTCAAGAGCAACATTGCTTCTTAGAAAGGCTTAGGATAATTGATTATTTCTTCTCATAATCGATTAAATACGTAACTTAACCAAATATACGAGATTTTCTAAGTATTACATATTCAAAGACTTTCCTAATACATTAATATTCTGCAAAGTTCTTTTAAAACAATTATAACAGTCTTCTTTAAGTCTATCTTCTTGGAGCATCATCAAAATCATTTATCTTCAAATTTACTAATGGTCCTCATTGGTAACATTATGATGCAAAAGTCATTGCTTTTAATATGATTGAGAGATGAAAGACATAGAAGAAGAATAACTCAAATTAATAATAAAAATAAACAAATTCATTAATTCAACTTAACCTTAGAATCCATAACGAAATTATAGTGGAATAGCCCTAGAAGCTTAGCCCTCCATGAATGGAGTGAAACACATGGTAAAATAAAAGTGAGAGGAGTGATGGATGATTACTTCCAGTGGAGGAGTATGAGAGAATGAATGAAGTATAACTTCTGCCACCCTTAGGTCTCTTTATATAGGCTTGGTTCGGCTTGGACTGTGAATCTAATATATTTCAACCCTTTTTATTTTATTAAAATTGCACATAAGTCTTGAATTTGTCTCTAATTGCACTTTAACCATCTCTTTCTTTTCAAAATTGCATAAGATCCTTGAGTTGACCAGATTGGACCAGCTTTGACCATTCAATTTCATGCTTTAAATAAATAAAATTCTAACTTCAGCTGCACAAATAAACATTAGAATGTCCAAACTAATTTATGTAACCAAGAATCACATTTTAAGCATCTTTAATTCCCAAACCCAATAAATTCAATCGTCACATATTCACTTTAAATCAATCATTTAAGCACAAGAATCTCGTCAAAAATTTGAATTTTAAAACATAAATGTGGGCATAAATATGCACTCATCACAACCCTACACTTATTCTTTTTTGCACTATTGGGTAAAATTGATTAATTCTACGACTTTGTTCTGGGTCATTTTATTTTATATTTGCATTTGGATCAAAAGAATGAATAACACTAGACATACATCAATCATACATTATTTTGTCATGAACATGCAAATGAAATCACCTTATTCTTCACACTTGAGTTGACCTTTTGAATTCACAGGAAAATCAAATATGAAAGATAACACTCAAGTCAAAATATATTTATTTCTCCTCAACTCTCTCAAGTGTTTTTGGCTTGTGTTTACACTCAAAATACCCATTTAAGTAGGCACCCTTTATATTTAGAAAGACTCTAACATTCAAACAATTTAGAAAACATGCAATTATTGATCATGAGTTCTTTTTAAAGGTTATATTGAGGCCAAGGCAAAGATAGAAATTTTTTTCTTTTTTGGAAATTTGAGTTTTTGAAATTGATATAGAAAGAGTAATGGAACTTGATTTCAAAAACAACTTTATTTCTTGCTCTTTTAAGGAAGACCTTTTTTTCTCTTTTACCTTTTTTTTCTTTTTCTCTCATTTTTTTTCAAAACATTGACTTTTAATCTTCCTCTTTGCCAATCTTATTATTTTGTTGGTGAGGCACTCACCCACACACTTATTCATCACTTACTTATAACACAATCCATTACTCCTTCTTATTTCTTAAGGTAAGGAACATATGACTTTTCTTCTTTCCTCTTTTGACAATGACTGAAAACAAGAAAGATAGACTTAAGGCTCAAAGGGGTTTCCAATGGATTAATGTTAGGACAAGTTTATGATCAATTGTTCATGTAGGAAGCAAATTCAATCATAATGAGGTGACATTGAAGAGGATAGAAGTCATGAAAAGCTATATCAAAAGCATATAATCATCTTAATCTTACATGGAATCATCTATCCTATCATCCCACAAAAGCTTTACTCAACTGATACTTTTTCCTCTAAGTTTCTTGGTTTGATGATCTTCTACTCTTACTAGTTTAACTTTCATTAAGATACCTTCTCTGATCTAAACCCCATTAGTCTCAAACACATGAGAAATATTTGGCACATACTTCCTTAGCTAAGAGATGTGGAACACATTAAGAAGGTTTGTCAGATGAGGGGTAAAGTAATCTTATAAACTATTGGACCAATATCCTCAAGATCTAACGTGGTCCAATAAACTTAGGAGATTACTTTATAGACTAAGTAGATTTCCCTACATCAGTGGTTAGGGTTATCGTCAAGAAGATATGATCCCTAGTTGCAAACTACAAAGGTCTCCTTCTCTAATTAGTATAAGAATTATGCGCGCTTTAAGAATCCTTTATCCTTACTTGTATATGTTTAACCTTCTCATTTTTCTGTTGTAATAGCTATGGCCCCACGAATAAAGACTCTCAATCCTAGTACCAACACATTGGGGTTATATATCGTCTACCATACAAGGCTTCATAGGGAGCCCTCCTTATACTTGCATGATGGCTTTTACTGTAGTTGAACTCTACCAAGGGTAACACCTCATCCCAACAACCTAGATGTATCAATGCACAAGTTCTTAACAAGTCTTTAAGTGACTGTATTATCCTCTTTGATTGCCCATTTGTTTAAGGATGCTAAGTAGAGCTTATCCTCAACCTTCTCTATCTAACACAATGCTTAAAGGTAATCATGCAACCTCATTATCTCCTTGATATATAATTATTAAAATTTTTCCATAGACATCCTAAGGTTTATAGGTAGGAAATGAACACTCTTGGACAACTTGTCCACTCTCACCTATCACTATTGGAAAATGGTGATATTAGAACAAGATAGAAGATTATTTGTAGCGAAACAAATTTAATTCAAAACGCGATGTCAATTTTATAAATACTGGAAAGTATTTTATATTGGTTATAAAGGAAACCGATCTAAAACATATTAGATCGATTATGGAAAGAACCGATCTAATATGTACACATTTTATAAGTTAAAGAAACAATTGATTTAATATATCTTCTTCAGTACAAAGCGCAAAAACCCCTTTTACTTTGTGAACTTCGTATTCTGTCTCACGCCTCCCTTGTCCTTCTTCTCTTCCCTAAAAAATAAAATAAAAAAGCTATCCTCTCTTTCAAGCCACTCACCACTGTTACTGTCATGCCCTACTACTATCACACCATGCTTTAGAAAGCTTCTTCTTCTCTTCCAACCATTATTTACCAACCGATGCAACAAGTTAGTGTTTTCTCCCTCATTTTATCATGCTTAGGGTTTTATTTTTGGAGAATTCTCTCTTCGTGGTTGCCTTTTCTCGACGCTTGGTGTTTTCCCCATCTCCTCTACAAATGAAGTACAATTGTGACGTTCCTTCTTTACTGAAATGGCGTCATTGGTCCCCATGATTTTTGTGAAGCCTTCTAATCAACTAAGTTTATTGTCCACAACACTTTACGATTGGTGTGTGGTGTTCTCCATGGTGGTTCAGTGGTGTTGATCCATGGTGGTTCGTTCATGGTCTTTAGTGGTTTGTCATTCTATCCTTTGCACCTTCGCATGCTTTTCTTTTTTTAATTTAAGCTATTAGATTGGTTGGTCCAAAACCGATCTAATATGAGTATATATT